>PITA01028417.1:0-19426 GCA_004023965.1 Spilogale gracilis
CTTCAAACTCATTTTAAGAGGCCAGCATTATCTTGATCCCAAAATCAGAAAAAGACCCGATCAAAAAGGAGAATTACACACCAATATCCTTGATGAACACAGATGCAAAAATTCTCACCAAACTATAAGCCAATAGGATCCAACCATACATTAAAAGGATTATTCACCACGACCAAGTGGGATTTATTCCTGGGCTGCAGGGTTGGTTCAATATCTGCAAATCAGTTCTTGTGATACATACATTAATAAAAGAAAGAACAAGAACCATATGGTCCTCTCGATAGATGCTGAAAAGGCACTTGACAAACTACAGCATCCTTTCTTGACCAAACTCTCACAGGGTAGGGATAGAGGGTATAGACCTCAATATCACAAAAGCCATTTCTGAAAAACCCACAGCAAATATCATTCTCAACGTCATTTCAATGGGGGAAAAATGAGAGCTTTTCCCCTAAGGTCAGGAACATGGCAGGGCTGCCTGCTATCACCACTGCTATTCAACATAGTACTAGAAGTCCTAGCCTCAGCAATCGGACAACAAAAAGAAATAAAAGGCACCTTTTTTCAGCAAAGAAGTCAAACTCTCACTCTCTGCAGATGATATGATACTTTATGTAGAAAACCCAAGGGACTGCACTCCAAAATGACTAGAACTCATTGAGGAATTCAGTAAAGTGTCAGGACATAAAAGCAATGCACAGAAATCAGTTGCATTTCTATACTCCAACAGCAAGACAGAAGAAAGAGAAATTAAGGAGTCAGTCCCATTTATAATTGCACCTAAAAATCATAAGATACCTAGGGATAACCTAATCAAAGAGGCAAAGAATCTGTACTCAGAAAACTATAAAGTACTCATGAAATTGAGGAAGAGACAAAGAAATGGAAAAACTTTCCATGTTCATGGATTGGAGGAACAAATATTGTGAAAATGTCTATGCTACCTAATGCAATCTTCATATTAATGCAATCCCTATCAAAATACCATCAACTTTTTTCAAAGAAATAGAACAAATTATCCTAAAATGTATATGGGACCAGAAAAGACCCTGAATAGCCAGAGGAATGTTGAAAAAGAAAACCAAAGTTTAGGCATCATAATTTCAGACTTCAAGCTCTATTACAAAGCTGTACTCATCAAGACAGTATAGTAATGGCACAAAACAGACACATAGATCAATGGAACAGAATAGAGAGCCCAGAAATGGACCCTCAACTCTATGGTCAACTCATCTTCAACAAAGCAGGGAAGAGAAATGCCCAATGGAAAAAAGACAGTCTCTTCAACAAAAGGGGTTGGGAAAATTGGACAGTCACATGCAGAAGAGTGAAAATGGGCCATTTCCTTACATCACACACAAAAATGGACTCAAAATGGATGAAAGACCTCAATGTGAGACAGGAATCCCCCAAAATCCTTGAGGAGAACACCAACAGCAACCTCCTCGACCTCAGCCACAGCAACTTCTTCCTAGAAACATTGCCAAAGGCAAGGGAAGCAAGGGCAAAAATGAGCTATTGGGACTTCATCAAGATCAAAAGCTTTTGCACAGCAAAGGAAACAGTCAATAAAACTATAAGAAATCCGACAGAATGGGAGAAGATATTTGCAAATGACATATGAGATAAAGGGCTAGTAACCAAAAATCTATAAAGATCTTACCAAACTCAACACCCAAAGAACAAATAATGCAATCAAGTAATGGGCAGAAGACATGAACAGACATTTCTGCAAAGAAGTCATCCAAATGGGCAACAGACTGCAAAAAAGTGCTCAACATCACTCAGCATCAGGGAAATACAAATCAAAACCAGTGCGATACCACCTCACAACAGTCAGAAGGGCTAAAGTTAACAAGTCAGGAAATGACAGATGTTGGTGAGGATGCGGGGAAAGGGGAACCCTCCTACATTACTGGTGGGAATGCAAACTGGTTTAGCCACTTTGGAAAACAGTTTGGAGATTCCTCAAAAAGTTGAAAATGGAGCTACCCTATGACTCAGCAATTGTACTACTGGGTATTTACCCTAAAGATACAAATGTAGTGATCTGAAAGGGTACGTGCACCTGAATGTTGGTAGCAGCTATGTCCACAACAGCCAAACTATGGAAAGAGCCTAGATGTCCAACAACAGATGCATGCATAAAGAAGATGTGATATATATATACAATGGATTACTACGCAGCCATCCAAAAGAACAAAATCCTGCCATTTGCAACAAACCATAAGAGACTCTTAATCTCAGGAAACAAACTGAGGGTTCCTGGGGGTGGGGGGGTGAAGGGGGCGATTAGGTGACTGGGTTATGGACACTAGGAAGGGTATGTACTATGGTGAGTGTTGTGAATTATTGCAGACTGATTATTTAGAGACCTGTATCCCTAAAACAAATAATATTAACATTATATGTTAATAAAAAAATTTAAAAACATAAATATGTACTCTTCCATCAAATGTATCATCTCTATAAACTATACCCACAATGGTAAAGGGTTTTTTAAGTGTAATTTTTCATGTAATCTATATAGCCGGAACTATGAATTCAAGCCCCAAGATCAAGAGTTGTATGTTCTTCCAACTAAACCAGCCAGGTACCTTATAGTGTTGAAGGACTTTATGCAAGAGAATGACATGACACTGTAAATATTTTGAAAAGATCTTAGGGTTCATGGTTGGGTCAGTCAGTTAAGCATCTGCCTACAACTCAGGTCATGATCTCAGGATCCTGGTATCAAGCCCCACATCTGGCTCCTGCCAGTGGGGAGTCTGCTTCTCCTTTTGTCCTTCACACCACTCCTGCCCACTCTCTGTATCTCTCTCTCTCTCTTTCAAATAAATAAATGAAAACTATATAAAAATTAAAAGGATATTTAAAAATATTTTAGATCTTAATTGCTTTATGGAGAATGGATGGCACCAGAGCAAGAGTAGAAGTAAAGAAACAATACAGGAGAAGATTCCAATCATCCAAAAAATAAAAGAAGGTAACTTGGACAAGGTGTCAGCAGTGCAGGTAGAAAGAAGTGCTGAGTTGAGACAGGTTTTTAAAGTAAACAAATTCCAGCAAGGCTTTTTAAGGGATTAGATATGGGAGAAGAGGAGGGACCCCCAGGCCCAAGCAATTGGGAAAGTGTAGAAACATTAATTGAAAAGAAAACAACTGGAGGCAAGCAGGGAGGGTAGCAAAATATCAAGAGTTCTGTTTTTGACATGCCACACTTGAGGTACATAATATACATCAAAGAGGAGTCAATTGAATAGTAAGTACACAAGATTGAAATTCACAGGAGAAATTGGAGCTAGAGTTATAAATGGGTCACCAGTATATAGTTGTTTTAAATGACAAGAGACTGGATGGAATCATGTAAAGGGAATATATAGTCAGGAAAGGAAGGCCAAGAAATTGGAAAATGGAGAAGTCACTAAAAAGAGCTGAGAAGATGCAACCAGTGAAACAGGAAAAAACAAAAAACAAAAAAACTTGGATATCTAGTCCCACAGAAGCCTACACAGGGTTGCAGTACTGCTGAGAGGTTGAATGAGATGAACACTGATAAGCAACAGACTTTGGCAAGCTAGAATTCAGGGCTAGCCGTTGACAAGAGCAGTTTCAGTGGAGAGACAGAAAGAAAAGTGTGATGAGAGTACATTTTTTTCAATGAAAAATCTTCTTTATCATATATACAATGGAATACTACGCCTCCATCAGAAAGGATGAAGATCCAACTTTTGTAGCAACATGGACTGGATTGGAAGAGATTATGCTGAGTGAAATAAGCCAAGTAGAGAAAGTCAAGTATCGCATGGTTTCACTTACTTGTGGTGCATAAGGGGTAATATAGAAGACAAAGGAGAAGGAGAAAGAGGTAAATGGGAAGTAGGGTAATTCAGGGAGAGAAAAGAAACATGAGAAACTTTGGACACAGAAACGAACTGAGGGACTTGGGGGGGTGGGGGATGGAAGAGCCTGGTGGTGGGTACTGAGGGCACCTAATGCATGGAGCACTGGGTGTGGGGCATGGGCAATGAATCTTGGAACACTGAAAAAATAAAATAAATTTAAAATTAAAAATAAAATAAAATAAAATAAAATAAATTTAAAAAATGGAGACAGAAAGTTTAGCCAACTTTTTCAAGGACTTTTACTGTCAAAAGGAGGAGAGGAATAGAATGGTAGTTTAAAGGGAAACTACAGTAAAGGAAGGATTGTCCCTTTAACGTTGGAAACTATGACACCATACTTATAAGCTAATGGGAATGACTCACTAGAAAAAAAGCTGATGAAGCAGACAAGAGATGGGACACTGCAGTGGCAGAGAATGCCAGAAAATAAGAGGGAATGGAGCACAAGTGAAGGAGCTGGTTATTGGAAGAAGCAAGGACATTTTATCTGTAGGAACTATAGGGAGAACAGAAAAGCGTAAAGATGTAGACAGACTTGGTGACTGGAAGTGGAAGCAGTTCTGACTTCTGTCATAAGTTGAGAATAAAGGTGAGATAAGAAATACTAAAAGTTTTTAAAAAGAGAATAAAGTGTAAAATTGTCACTTCAGAGAGAAGGAAAATGAACTTCCTAGAAAAATCTAGGACTGTCCTGCAGGACTGAGTGCTCACTTGAGATTTGTCATATAAATCTGAAGAGATTAGTTAACACTGTTGGGTGTTTCTTTTTTAAAAAAAATATTTTATTTATTTATTTAACACAGTAAGAGAGAGAGAGAGAGAGAGAGAGAGAGAGAGAGAGAGAGATCACAAGTAGTCAGAGAGGCAGGCAGAGAGAGAGGAGGAAGCAGGCTCCCTTGCTGAGCAGAGAGCCCGATGTGGGCCTCGATCCCAGGACCCTGAGATCATGACCTGAGCCAAAGGCAGAGGCTTAATCAACTGAGCCACCCCCAGGCGCCCTGGATATTTTTTTAAGCCACATTCAGCTATTCGATTACAGTCATGAAATACAACAGTTATATTTAAATAGGATAGATTTTCGTCAGGTAAGAAAACAGCAGGGGAGTTGAGGATGTATGCAAAGGGAGTGACCAAAGGTACTTACTCTAAAGTAGATAAGGAGAGAAATGAGGACATAGGTGGGTGATGGTGGGAAGAAATGCAACATAAAGAAGTGGTGTGGAAGTGGGAGAGGCTCAATGGATTAAAGGTCCTAATAGGGTCAAGAACAAATGAAATGGAAATACAGGGAATGTGAGCTAAAAAGTAGGAAGTGATGGTCTCATATGGGGTATTTGAAATTAATATTTCCTGGTGAGTCTGATATTGCCAAAGACAAAGTTTAGGGTATGGCTCTGAAGTGGGTGATGAGAAGGATAAGACCACTGGAAATGAGGAAGTCAAGGCACTGACTGACCAAAGTATGGGTGGATTGTCTAAGTGGTTATTACTAAAATAATGGAAGGATTTGTAGTAGGAATGAGTATTTTAGCCAGGTGCTAAATTTATCTTCAATAAATGAAAAATTTTACAGATTATATGGAAATGATTAGTTTACATGGTAAATTCCACTATTAACCTGGAACTGTTTATTTTTTCCCTTTAGTGTCTTAGAAGAATGTCTAGTACATAATAGTTGTTTAATAAGCACTTGATAAGCAACTTCCCCCCACACACAGTTTTTCGTATCTTGGTCCAAGATCACTTTAGCACGACTGACATGAAAAGGGGGAAAGTAAGCCAGCCACATACAAGAGACAAATTAAGACACATAGATGACTTAGAAAGGCTTAAAAATTAATATTGTTTTCGGGGCGCCTGGGTGGCTCAGTTGGTTAAGCGACTGCCTTCAGCTCAGGTCAGGATCCTGGAGAACCGGGATCGAGCCCCGCATTGGGCTTCCTGCTTGGCGGGAGGCCTGCTTCTCCCTCTCTCACTCCCCCTGCTTGTGTTCCCTCTCTCACTGTGTTTCTCTCTGTCAAATAAATAAATAAAAATCTTTAAAAAAATTAATATTGTTTTCAACAAAAACTAAATATTTAATCACCTTTTTGAGACAAAAACTTTGCAGCTGCTGTGGTCCTCCTCTGCTTTCCATTAAGAACATGCATTGGCACCTTCTGCTATTGTCCCCAACAATTCAACCCTGGTCCCAATTTTTCATATCTCACACAAAAAAAATTAAAGTCCCTACACTAACTACACTTTTTTCTTATAGAATTATTTAGCTTCATTATTCAAATATATCTTTTGCAATCCTACCTCCCACTCCAAACAGCTTATAATCATATCAGTTCCAATTCAATAGAATATATGTCCTGCTATGACCAGTGATGTTTCAGAACTTCTCATCAATCAACATTATCCTCCCTGATTGCTCAGTTTTTTACATGAGTTTATCTCTCTCTCCATGTCTGAGACCAGACAACCAGAGTAGGAATACAGGGACAGTCATGACAGTGACCATGAGGGGTCAACATATGAAAATAATAAATGATCAAACTTTAAATTCATTTTTTATCATTACTGTATCTCCTTAAGTTAATGCCCCTCTCTACTGCAGATAGTGTTCTAGTTAATAATTTTTTAATGAACATTTGCAGCTGTGGGCAGGTAAAGTCAGTTGTAATCAGCTTTTGAAAGTACAAAAACTGAGTGATGCATATCTATCGAAATGTAGTTTATTTTGTTGCCTAAATTTTAAATTATTTGCCTTCTAAGAATTTGTCTGGTTTGCTACATAGAAAAGAAAGTTGAAAGGGCACCTGGGTGGCTCAGTCATTAAGCGTCTGCCTTCGGCTCAGGTCATGATCCCGGAGTCCTGGGATCCAGCCCTTCATCAGGGCTCCCTGCTTGGCGGGAAGCCTGCTTCTTCCTCTCTCACTCCCCACTGCTTGTGTTCCCTCTCTAACTGTGTTTCTCCCTGTCAAATAAATAAATAAAATCTTTTTTTAAAAAAAGTTGAAGAGATAACAGCAGCATATTAATAATGTTTATAACTAACTTGAGGTTAAATTATTTGGCCAATGTCATACAGCTAGTAAGAGCAAAGTGGTATTTAAGTCCAGGCAACCTGGCTCAGAACCTGCATTCTTAACTCTTACACTATTTTTGTCTTTTTCCCCAAAAATATTGGCACTGGTTTGGCAAGAAAAGTAAATTACTGAGTAGATGTTTCTCTGTACAATTTGTTCCATTAGATATTCATTTTCTTTCCACCTTCACTAAATACTAAACAACTACTTAATGGACATTGTTACTCATGTCTATGACTTATTACACTTAGTCAGTTAGCATTAAACACTACAGGTTCACCCATGTTGAAAATGGTAAGATTTCATTTTTATTGCTGAGTAATATTCCATAGTATGTATGCTTGTATATGTGTATATACACAAACACATCTTACACACACACACATTTTTTTCTATTCCTTCTTTTTCTATTCATCTACCAGTGGATACTTGAGTTGCTTCCATATCTTGACTATTGCAAATAATGTTGCAATAAACATAGGGTGCATATGTCTTTTTGAATTAGTGTTTTCATTTTCCTTGGGTAAAAAAAAAAGAAAAAAAACAGTAATGGAATTACTAGATCATATTCTATTTTTAACTTTTTGAGGACCCTCCATACTGTTCTACAGTGGTTACACCAATTTGCTTTCCCACCAACAGTGGGTGAGGTTTCTTTTTTTCTCTACATCCCCAGCAACACTTGTTATTTCTCATCTTTTTTATTTTAGCCATTCTGACAGGTGTAAAGTGATATCTCACTGGGGTTTCGGTTTTCGTTTCCCAATGATGGGTGATGTTGACCATCCTTTCAGGTGTTTGTTGGCCATCTGTATGTCTACTTCAGAAAAATGTCTATTCAGGTCCCCTGCTATTTTTTTAATTGGATTTTTTGGGGGTGTTGAGTTGCATTAAATCCCTGATATGTTTTGCATATTGAGCTCTTACTGAATATATGATTTGAAATATATTCTTCAATTCTTTAGGTTGCCTCTTTGTTTTGTTGATGTTTTGCTTTGTTGTTTTGTTTTGTCACTGTGCAGAAACTTTTCATGTTAATGTAGTCCCAATTTAATTTTGCTTTTGTTTCCCTTGCCAGAATCCAGAAATAAACCCACCTTTTTATGGCCTATTAGTCTATGGTAAAGAGGCAAGAATATACAATTGGAAAAAGACAGTCTTGTCAACAAATGGGTGTCAGGAAAGCTGGACAGAAACATGCTAGAGAACACTGGTTTTTAAGGGTATCAAATTATTAGCTTCCCACAGGCATATACATGTTCTCCATCTCATCCTAGGTGGTGGAATGCATTGCTATTCTCAATTCTACACCTTTCCTTGTATCTACCCTTTGCCATATGACTTTGCAGTTCTTCCTGCCAGATGGGGCCGGTTACTTCTTGGTTTTTGACTTGGAGCAGAGTTATGTGACTTTCTTTAGCCAATGGGATCTAAATAAGCAGAGGTTTGATGTGTGCTTTAGCCAATGGGATCTAAATAAGCAGAGGTTTGATGTGTGCTTATAAAGCCATATTTATCCTTAAATTCTGCCATAGACATGAGAAGAAAATCCCTGAGTAGCCTACTAATCCCAGAAGAATGTAAGATATCTAGAACAGACCTAAACCTCACCTCTGGCCTATTGCCAAGCCCCATGTCCATCAGCTGAGTCTCAGCCAAATCTTAGAAGCAGAGCAAGAGACAACCGCTTCTTGTTGCCTGTCACTGAGTTTCTGAGTGTTTTCTTTTTGAAGATTGTATTTATTTGAGAAAAAGAGCACTGGAGGAGAGAGACAAGCAGACTTCATGCTGGGCACAGAGCCACACACACAGCTTGATCCCATGATGCCGAAATCATGACCCAGCAGAAATTGAGAGCTGGACGCTTAACTGCTTAAGCCACCCAGATACGGCTCTGAGTGTTTAATCAGCATTAGTTTGGCCAAAATTAGCTGATAAATTCTGTTCAAGATCCATGAAGCTTTAGTCCATCCTTCTAATGTTGGACACTGGCCCAAGAGAGCCAAACCACAAATTCTCTAAATACAAAAATATTTTCATTCCCCTTTATGAGTAAAAATACCTTTGTCTATTGGAATTGATATAAAACTCAAAAAAAAGATTTTATATAAAACCCTACTTCCTTATATGGACAGAAAAGGAATTATAATGACTAAATATAAAAAAGAATTTGCAGGTAGGGGAGTTGTATTGTTTTCTTTTAAAATATTTAATATAATTTACTTTCTTGTTGTTCACATAAGGAAGGAATAAAAAAACAAAGATTAAAACTCAAGAAATATTCCCTTATTTCAGGAGTAACAGATTAAATAAAATATGTGAAACTACATACAAGTCCAGGGAAACAGGAAACCATTTCATGAAACAAGCAGAAGAAAAGAAAGGGAGAGCAAGCTATACAAGACTTCAAAGGGCTCCCAGGAAGACAGACCAGAGAAGTGTCTATTCACAAGTTGGGGAAATTGGTAGAGTTCTTATTCTAGTGGATTACATTCAGTGTCATTACATTCAGTCATTCATGCCACAAACTTTATTAAGCACATACCATGAACCAGAAATGTACTATGATAAATAATAAGGATAAAACTTTGAAAACAACCAAAAGAACCTGAACAATAATAGCATTGTTTTGGGGGGAAATGGGTGCCATTATTGTATGTTAATTGCCAAATGACTTTTTAGAATATGATCTCTCTATAAATTAGGAACTGTGTTGTTCTACACCTTTGTCTGCTGAGTATGCTAGAGGGGCTGAAGGAACTTAAGGGTTAAAAATAGAGGCGTTGGCTACTTTTAAAAAGGAAACTGCAATAAGATTACTACATGGAAAGAGTAGGTCAGTTGAAATTGTAGCATACATGATTGATAAGTCAGTCTGGAATGGCTTCATTCCAACTGGCTGGTATTATAACAAATACAGCCAGTAGCTTTAATAGGTGCTTAGCTGAAAAGAAGATAGTTTACTGCCTGCTGTTTTAGTCACCTGATGACAATTCATGAGAATGCATTTGAACTACAGTTCCATCTTCAATTAAAGTCTATATTGAGAAAATTTTTCAGAAATATCTCAGGCACATTTTAGATTTCAAAAAAGGATAATTTACACCAAGGAAGTTTGGAAAGCTATGCTGGGAAAACATATATAGAAAATCAGAAAAGATTTCCAAATGCCTAACAGCTTGTTGAATTGAGAGGATTCTATTGGGATAGAGTGAGAGACTTTACTGTCATGCCCACAAATCCTATCCAAGGATAGGGCCTATCTTATTATATCAAAGTGTGAATTAATTGACTCTTTCCATATAACAGGATCTATTTCAGCTCATATACCAGTTTATGTGAAAACGAGAGAGAACAGCAGAGTAAGGCATAAAAGACTTAAAGGCGGTAATGGTATTCATAACTGAGTAATAGCAAATTAAACACAAGATGGTGCATCTCAGCTTTGAAACTGGTGATGCTAAGGATGTCATAAAGAAGGGGCCTGACAGACAATAAGTGCAATTTTGAGAAAGAAATTAATTATGGCATTTTCAAAATTCAGAAGCAAAGAGGAATAGAAGTGGATTATTTCATGAACAATCTTGATACTTAAAACCAAGATTTTGAGAATCAGGGATGATACAAAATTTGAAAGATGGACCACATTCCATCAAAGTATTACTTATTATTTATTTATTTAATTAATTATTCATAACTATTATCACATGTGTAAATGTCCTCGTAAAATCGCTAACAAAGATAAATGATTCCACACTCTATCAGTTCAGCTAGATTTTATTTAAATGATACATGCTAAATTTCTGATGGATAAATAGGACACATATGCAAAGAGACAAGTAAAATAAACTTTTCCATTTTTTGTATCATCTAATTGCTAACTACCAAAGAGCCTAACTCAATAGATTTCATTGTTCTCTTACTGGTGACTTTACCATATTAGTGTTAGACTATAATTGCTACACAGGAAAAAAATGCTTTCCTAACCTTTTTTGAATCAAATATTATAAACTTCTGAGTAAAAATTATTTTTTGAGATGGATGTAAAAAATTTGATGTAAGCCTAGACAACATTTTAAATATCAAAGAAGAACTAGCTGGCATTTGGGATACTTTTTATCTTTCTGTTTACAAATAGATACCTCCAAATGTGTAAGGGATATTATCTCCCAACTCAGAGAAGGCTGGTTTCTGTACTTACAAATGGATATGCCTTGCTGAACAAACCAGCACAGGTATATGGAAAAGGCTCTCTTTCCATGCAAAAGAGATCATATTTATGGATTTATGCAGAAAGTGAGCTATCAATTTATGTAGAAAAAGTAAATGGGTCAAGGATTATCTAGAATCTTAAATAAAACAAACAAGTCCACAAAAATCATGATTTAAATTGACTATTATTCAACATCTACTATTTATTCGTTCAGTCTACAAATACTGAATGAGAACTTACCATGTACCCAGACTGCTTGAGTATTCAAATCAGCTAATTTTGAAATTGTTTAAGTTCATAATAGGCATTCCAACCGTTTGTGATCACATACTATTTCAGATTGCCCATATTCTAACTGCCGCCCTTTTAATAAGCTATCATACATCCTGAAGCAAATAAACAACTTTTCCCCAGTGGGAAAAAAGAGAGTTTAGAGTACATGATCTCAAAGATCTCTTTCACAACTAAGATTCCTGTGCACCAAATGAATAGGAAGATAAATAAGTAATCAGTTCACAAAATAATTATAGTGTTAAAATTAATTTTCATATATAAAATATGAAAAATAAATCTGATAATATGTTAGAAAATTTGATAAGTGGTACAAAAACTATGTCCAAGACATACCATAAAATACCCTTTATATACAAAGTAAAATAATTCTCTATATACAAAGGAAAGCATATGCAGGATGCTGGTTAAAAACAGTCATCATTGAGCCAGAGATTCACAGAAATAGAACTCCAGAGCAAAATAGCAGAGGACAGCTTTTCTCTCCATGTCAGCAACCACAACAGGAAGTTCTTCAAAGCCTGTGCCCACGCAGTGGGGTGAGGGTGGAGCTGTGGGTGTGCACGAGTGTTTTCTTTTCTCCATGAAGTTGCTTCCATTTCAGAATTTCCTTAGAATCCAGGTGAGATTCTAGACTGAAATCCCCTTAGAGAGCACCAAGTTCTACATGAAACAACTCCAGAGTTCTGAAGGCAAAGTCACCTTCCAATGTCAAGTGCAAATAATCATCTAGCTTCCAATTAAAGCTCAGTTCCATAGTGCTATGGCAATCATTTAAACATTTTGCTCTCCTTTTATGATAAATAAAAATTGAATAGGATTCAATCAAATAGTCCACTGTCTCTTCTTTCATGGAGGTTATGAGAATTCCCCTAAATTTGAAAAAACTATCTCCACTTTGTGTCACTATAGCACATAATATTAAGGCTAAAATAGGCCATAAAACGAAGCATCTTAAATGAAATCTGCTTTAAGTCTTCAGTTGCCTGTATTTGTTATTATAAGAGCAGCTATAGGAATAGTGACATTAATTATTGAACTGAAGGTGGATGAATGCATTCTTCATGGTGTTCAAAAGCACTCTGAGAGCAGAGTCTCTATCCAGAATCCCTTCTGAGCACCTGTGCCTGCTTTCCAATGCGCTTTTCCTGTCCTTTAAGCAGCACCTGACACCAACAAAGTCCCTCTTTTTGCCACAGACTTGACTTAAAAGAGAATTGAAAAATCCACATGCTGCCTAACTTTATTTACCTGGGTGATTATTAAGTCGCTAACTTATCCTCACATAAACTGCTTTTGTGTTTCCAGGTGCCAAATATAGAGAAATCCCAGCTCTTTTTTAAATGTATTACTGAAAACCTCTTTTGTCCTCTTCCCAGCGAATAGACCCGTATGTATACTTGCCACTTGTTTTGTGTGGGAGACTCTGAAAACACTCCAGTCAGAAATGAAGAAGATAGAGCTGCCATTTTCTCCGTGACAGAAAGCTAGTTTCAGAACACATTTTAAATCCCTCTTTCTGAGGATAAGAAAGGCTTCGTTAAAGAATTCAGATAAAAGATGACAAAATTCCATTAAGTGACAGTAAACCAAAATGCACACAAAGGCAAGACATGAGAAAATAGGCTTGAGTTATAAGAGAAGAGATTTGGATAAGAGAAAGAATTTGGATTTGGTATAATAAAGAACTTAATGACATTACAGTCATGAAAATTTATTAATGAAGTAATTGGATATGCTTTGTTTTAAATGGAGAACTTTCCAAAAAAAAAAAAGAAATAAAATAAAATCTTTCAAAGGCCTCTTATGGTGTTGTGATTTTATGATTTTTCTTTATTGTTTTCATCCCCATTTATATTCTATTGGTTACAAGTTGAACTATTCTAACCATCTCTGCCCCTTGATTCGAATAAATTTTATTTCTTAATCACTATGGATAATAGCCTCTGCATCAAAAGACAGCCCTAACTTTTTACATATGGTACTTGTCAATAGTTACGAAATCATAGACAACCACTTGACAAATTGTGAAGCTGGTCTCCATCACCCTCATTGATTCCTGGTTTATTTGTTTTCCTCCCACAAGGGCACCCTTTCTGACTTCTCATGTCCAAAATGTTTATGTTTTCTTTTTCTTCATCTGGTTTTCACAATTAATATAAATTATTGATAGCACCTTAAAAGAGAATGTCCAAAATACGCAGAAAAGAATATTAGATCCTTACTATATTAATAGGATTTATTTGAAAAAAAGACTCCCGGGGTCAAGTATCATTTAAGAGATGTTGTGTTAAATACATATAGATATATTTTTTAGTGCTTGGAACTTTAATATGTTAATGTGTGTTATGACACACTAGGAGAGAGCTATAGAAAGCAGCATTGCCCAAATTTTTTAAATATAGAATCTTTTTTTCTTTTTTCTGAAAAAACTCAGGTGGACTTTGAGCTCTCTGGAAGACACTCTGAGAATTCCCAGGGAAGGGATATATGTTAGATTTCTGAGGGGTCTTCCACCCTGAGGTTTTACCAACTCCTACAACTATTTAGTCAGTTCCTATGGCCATGCATCCAGGAGTTTCTAACTTAAGCTCCTAAATTCATTCTCCATACACATGTCAAGTTGACCTTATAAGACTTAAGTAATAGAAAAAAGGCAACATTGGATCAAAAATACAACTATTCTCAAAAGCATGTGGTCTAGAATAAACAGACTAGCCAGATTTAATTTTTCAGATCTATTGTTTGCATTTACTTCAAACACACCTTAGTGCTCTTTCTATTTAAAAATTAATTCTTCAATATGATTTAATGAAGTCAAGAATTTTTGTTTAACGCTTACTATGTGCCAAGAATTATGCAATAAAACATCAATAAATGTTTAATAATATTAATAAATATGATAATATTCATTGAGACAAACTATTTTACAGGTACAATACAAATATTTTATGAAAAGCTAACAAAGGAAGACCTTGTTAAATCAACATCTAATGCAAATCAACTATGGGCTATCTTTCAAATAACTGAAATGAGATTTTTATTTCTCTTTTAGGTTTACTTCCATGAAAGTTGACAAATTCTTTGTTAAGTACTTATTCTTTGTTTAGTGCATATTTAAAATCTTTTCATATTTATTCAATTTTTTATCTTCATTTAATGATCAAAATGTCCATCAAAATATTCCTTATAGAGCCTGGCTTTCCTAACCTGAAGTATTTCATGCTCTAAAAGTTCATTGAGTTCCTTCAAACCATAAAAATCTCCTACTCTATCTTAAAGGTAACACATAGAATATGAACAAAATGATTCTAGAACATTTTATTCTATGCCTATTCAATAATGGAAAAAAATCCAGCACCCTTAGTAAATTACTACTTCTCTGTATTAGTTAGCCTGAAGAAAATGATACAGTCTCCAGCTGTGCCTAATTTGTAAATCGTAAGATGCTAATAAATTCCCTGTTTGCATACATGATGTTTTGCTCAACATCAAAAAAAGAAATGACTCTTGATTTTCAGTCTACAGAAAAACAATTTTCTGTACAGTTGAAATAGAACATCAAATCAATGCAGTAAACACTAGCAGTAATAAATTAAAAGATCATAGGTAAGGTACAGAAAGAGTGTACAAGTTGAAGACTTCAGGCAGTTATTATCATATAGATTGGTCTGAAAGTCAAGTAAAAACAAATGCCAAGGAAGGATGCAATTCCACCAGGCGGACAGAGTGATATGAGAAGGCTAAATTATCTGGAAGAGTCAATTCTATTAGTACAGTTCTTTTGGTAACTCTACCAAACAGAATTTGAAAACTTTTCTGCCAGGACAGTGATAAAGCACTTGGCAAATTAAATGTTATTAAATTTCAAGTGCATCGTTTTCATCCAACTGCATTTGGAAGATATTTTAATAAGTTATACATATGTTAGATATATGAAAATGTGTGGGTAGCATTTTCACTGAAAGCACAGTTTTGGTAAAGACATTTGATTCAATTTTTTTAACTGAAAAGACTCAGCTAGACCACTAATGTTTTAAACTGAAGAAGCATATTTCATCTACAGAAATCTGTATTTTTTAAACATTATCATTAATCCCCAGAACACACCTGTCACTGTAGGGAGGTATAGGACTAGGTGTTCTCCTAACAAGGAAAAAAATTCTTAGACTTGGTATCTAGCATCAGAGACTTAAATCTCAGAAAATCCTAGAATTCCAGTAATAGCTATAAAGTTGTAAAACACTCAAGCTTTTCAAGTCAAAGATCCTAGAGTACATCTACACTTAGCTTTGACAGGAAACAAACTACCCCTGAGAGGGGCATCATATCAATTCTCACCACAACATTTTACCCTTCTATTAAATCAAACCCAGAAACCTGGATTAAAATAGTCCCAACAGATGTCACGATGCATGAACTGGTGAGGGACTTACTCTAGATCTATAGATGTGTGTTTTTTCATTTGAACCTTGTCTTTCACACTAGCAATTTGTTTTTTTTTTTTAAAAAAAGGACCTAATCCCCATTAGGTGTAGGAATATGTGTAGTAAGTCAAATGTTCCAGCTGAGAGCTCTTTGATTAACTCCCCTTTTTGATTTATCCAGGCTCTGGAAAAATCACATTATTTGAATGACAGTCACAGGTGAGAAGAAAGAAAACACACTGCTCAGAAATGTTTCCTTATGTTTCAGAAGAAACTAATTCAAAGGCATTTCTGGAGGAAACCACCTAAAATTGCAGTGTAATAATTGTATTTTCTCTTTATTTATAGATCAGCTGAAGCGGGAAATTCTGTATATGATTGTGTGCCAGGAGCTGGAATACAGTGATGAACAAAAATTTCTTTTATTGTCAGAGAGCTCATAGTTAGAACATGGTGACTTCATATTTTATGTATTCGACACAATGATTTTAAGTACTTCTAGTTTTGTTTTTTTATTTGCCAATGTGCTAATATATTCATATTTTGTGACAAAAGACTAACTCTAATCTTGACTGGAGAATCATTTTAATTGTACATTCATTTATTCATGCATTTTTTTCATTCAGCAAATATATGTTGAGTAGTTACTATATGCTGGTCAATGTGCTAGACACTAGCAATGCAGTGACTAACCAAAAAATCCTTGTCCTTTCAAGAGGTATTTATTAAGCTCCTACTATGTGCTATGCATTGCACTAGACCTGGAGATATAGCACTGAACGTAACAAAGAAGACTCCTCTCCTACTGGAGTTCACATTTGAGAGGAGAGACAGAAAAATAAGCAATCAGTGATTAAGATGAGATGTAAGGTTTCTCAGGTGTTTAAGTGAAAACAGGACTTACTGAAAACGTTCAAACAAAGGGATTAAATGTATATTTCAAGAAGGTTGTTATATGGAAAACAAAAAGAAAGCAGGGATATGATGAACTTGCTAACGTGGAAGTCCAGATAAAAGAGATATCAGTAGAAGAGGAGCAAGTTAGCAGAGCAGTAGTAGACCTAAATATTGCTGGGTCCCAGGAATTCAGCTAGATAGCTATCAAACTATTCTGAATACCTACAAACTCAACAGGAGATCGAAGACAAGAATAACAGCAATTCTAGGAAGAGAAAAGCAATGACTTTCTGGAAGGTAGGATGTGTGCAGAAGTGAATCCGAAGTGATATATAGGAAGATAGACCATATTACTATAGCCAAAGACTATAATAAGAGATGAGGAAGGACACTATATCAACTTAAAGAGTATGTCCAGTAAGAAGATCTAAATTTTTTAAATATCTATGCCCCTAACATGGCAGCATCCAATTATATGAACCAATTAATAACTAAATCAAAGAAACACATCAACAATAATATAATAATAATAGGGGACTTTAATATCCCTCATTGAAACAAACATATCTTCTAAGCAAAATATTAACAAGGAAATAAAGCCTTAAATAACATGGTGGATAAAAGCCTTAAATGACATACTGGATCAGATGGAGATCACAGATATATTCAGAACATTCCATCCCAAAGCACCAGAATACACATTCATCTATAATGTACATGGAACGTTCTCCAGAATAGATCACATCCTGGGTCACAAATCAGGTTTCAACTGGTATGAAAAGATTGGGAAATCTTTGGACCACAAAGGTGGTCCTGAGAGGAAACTATATAGCAATACAGCTTTTCTCAAGAAACAAGAAATATCTCAAGTACACAACTTAACCCTACACCTAAAGGAGGTGGAGAAAGAACAGTAAAGAAAGCCTAAACCCAGCAGGGGAAGAGAAATAATAAAGATCAGAGCAGAAATTGATGAAATAGAAGCCAAAAGAACACGAGAACAAATCAACAAAACTAGGAGCTGATTCTTTGAAAGAATTAACAAGATTGATAAACCCCTGGCCAGACTTAACAAAAAGAAAAGAGAAAGGACCCAAATTAATAAAATCATGAATGAAGGAGGAGAGATCACAACCAACACCAAAGAAATACAAACAATTATAAGAACATATTATGGGTAACTGTACACCAGCAAATTTGACAATCTGGAAGAAGTGGATGCATTCCTAGAAACATATCAACTATCAAAACTGAACCAGGAAGAAATAGAAAACCTGAAGAGACCCATAACCAGTAAGGAGATGGAAGCAGACATCAAAAATCTCACCACAAACAAGAGTTCAGGCCCAGAGGGTTTCCTGAGGGAATTCTACCAAAAATTTAAAGAAGAATTCATACCTATTCTCCTGACAGTGTTCCAAAAAAGAGAAATGGGAGGAAAACTTCAAACTCATTTTAAGAGGCCAGCATTACCTTGACCCCAAAATCAGAAAAAGACCCAATCAAAAAGGAGAATTACACAGAATATCCTTGATGAACACAGACGCAAAAATTCTCACCAAAATACTAGCCAATAGTATCCAACCATACATTAAAAGGATTATTCACCACAACCAAGTGGGATTTATTCCTGGGCTGCAAGGTTGGTTCACCATCCACAAATCAATCAGTGTGTCACAGTACATTAATAAAAGAAAGAACAAGTATCCTATGATCCTCTCAGTAGATGCTGAAAAAGCATTTGACAAAGTACAGTATCCATTCTTCATCAAAACTCTTCACAGTGTAGGGATAGAGGGTACATACTTCAATATCATCAAAGCCATCTCTGAAAAACCAACAGCATATATCATTCTCAACATCATTTCAGTGGGGGAAAAATTAGAGCTTTTCCCCTAAGGCCAGGAACATGGCAGGGCTGTCCACTATCACCACTGCTATTCAACGTAGTACTAGAAGCCCTAGCCTCAGCAATCAGACAATAAAAAGAAATAAAAGGCACCTTTTTTCAGCAAAGAAGTCAAACTCTCACTCTCTGCAGATGATATGATACTTTATGTGGAAAACTCAAGGGACTGCACTCCAAAATGGCTAGAACTCATTGAGGAATTCAGTAAAGTATCAGGACATAAATCAATGCACAAAAATCAGTTGCATTTCTATACACCAACAGCAAGACAGAAGAAAGAGAAATTAAGGAGTTGATCCCATTTATAATTGCACCCAAAAATCATAAGATACCTAGGGATAAACTAATCAAAGAGGCAAAGAATCTGTACTCAGAAAACTATAAAGTACTCATGAAATTGAGGAAGAGACAAAGAAATGGAAAAACTTTCCATGTTCATGGATTGGAGGAACAAATATTGTGAAAATGTCTATGCTACCTAACGCAATCTTCACAAAATATTGTGAAAATGTCTATGCTACCTAATGCAATCTGCACATTAATGCAATCCCTATCAAAATACCATCAACTTTTTTCAAAGAAATAGAACAAATTATCCTAAAATGTATATGGGACCAGAAAAGACCCTGAATAGCCAGAGGAATGTTGAAAAAGAAAACCAAAGTTTAGGCATCATATTCCAGACTTCAAGCTCTATTACAAAGCTGTAC
>PITA01028418.1:0-19424 GCA_004023965.1 Spilogale gracilis
CTCACCTACATTAGGGCGTACCATTTGCTTTAATCAGTCTACAGATTTAAATGTTAATTGCATCCAAAATCACCCTTACAGTGATATCCACAATAATGTTTGACTGAATATCTGGATAAAATATGACCCAGTCAAGTCAACACATAAAGTTAACCAGTATCCAAACTTATCCCTTACCCTAACCTCAATGCTTACTCCATTATAGATCTAATGGGAATTGTAGATCTAATGCTATTAGCATCTGCTTCATCTACTGCCGTTATGTTCAACTCCATTCTTTTCTAATATTTAAAAGGTATTTAGATTTTTAGTGAACTTTACTAAATGAATTATTGTTATTAGTATTTTTTAAATATTTTATTTATTTGTTTGAAAGAAAGAGAGTGAGAGAATGAGCAGGGATAACGGCAGAGGAAGAGGGAGAAGCAGACTCCCTGCTGATCCCAGGATGCCAGGATCATGAACTGAGCCAAAGGCAGAAGCTTAACAACTGAGCCACCCAGGCACCTTGAATCATTATTTTAAAATAGGTAACTGTAATCCATCTTAAGTCCTAATTTGTTGTATTTAGAAAACATGGAAGCCTCTGAAACAGACCAGTAGGAAAGCATGGAGATTTCTCTTGGGTAGTAAGTAGGTCTTTGTTACCCAGAGTGTACATAGGGGATTCTGCATTCATGTAGTCATCATTCAAATGATGTTTGTAGATTTCTCTTAGGTCTAGGGAATTTGGCACAAGGGAATATTAAGGTGAATTGGACTTAGCACTTGACCTCAAGATGCTTAAATTGAGGATGAGTACTCTCAAAACCCACACCATAAACAATGTGATGTTCCCTAAAGGAGTTCAGAGATGAGTGAGATTACTTGTACTTGAGGAATAGGGGAAGGTTCCAATGATAATATAACAATACAGCTTAACCTTGGAAAATGGATGCGATTTACCCAGAAATAAGTATAAATGTGGGTAAGGGAACAGCATGTGCAAAGGGAGACAAAGAGGAGGGAGAGGATATTTATGGGGGTATAATTTGTTTTTAATATGATAGAAGAGAACCATCTGAAAAACTTTAAGTGTACAAGTCATGGATTCTTAAGAATTGGATTTACATTGTTTCCTCACAATATCTTTTATAGATAAGTGTTATTATTATGCCCACTTTGCAGATGAAGAAACTAAGGTTTAGAAGTCAGTAAGCCAGTGAGAGGCAGAGCTAGGATTTGAACCCAAAGCCATATTCACCATATTCTTTCCACAACCAGGATTGTTCAGAGAGAGTGATGACACCATTATGGGGGAGGAAGAGATAATGCATTCACTTTGGATATGTTGTTTGTGAGGTATTTATAAGACTTGAAGGACAAAAGGTGAGTTTGGAGCTTGAGGAAGAAGTAATAGGAAAGAAGAGGAGTTTGATTCTGGAACTCACATCCTGAGATTGGCCTATTCAGAGCACCGGTCAGGTTGACTCACCCTGTGGAATTTCCAGATGGGAATCCCTGCAGCTCATCTGTGTGTCTTCTCCTTAGCGTCTGTGCAGTTTGCCAGACCCATCTTCAAAACTTACACTCAGGGTTTTCTTTTCTTGACACCTCTCAGATCCTCCTTCCTCCATGTGTGACTTCACTGTCGTTTCCATTTTTCTGAAGGGACTTTGAAACTTGCTGTCCCACTGCTGGCTGCCAAGATTTGCCTGTGAGAGAAATCGATCTGTTCAGCCTTGGGTAGAACGAGCACTCCTGACCCTGTGACTCATGAAAACAAACAGCAGTTATCTGGTGGCTCAGTCATTAAGCAATGGCCTGTGGTTCAGGTCATGATCCCGATGTCCCGGGATTGAGCCCCACATCGGGCTCCCTGCTCGGTAGGAAGCCTGCTTCTCCCTCCCTCACTCCCCCTGCTTGTGTTCCCTCTCTAGCTGTGTTTCTCTCTGTCAAATAAATAAAATCTTTAAATGACAAAAAACAAAACAAAATAAAAACTAGCAGTTATAGGGGGAGCTCAAGATGGTAAATATGTACATATAGAAGAAAATAGTTCTTTCCAGCAGGTGGAAAGACTAGAGGGAGCCAGGGAGTTTTGGTAGCCTGAAAAAGCTCCTATACCTCAGGTTAAAGAGAGAAGTTCAGTGAAACGCCTTCTACTTCTAAGTCCTTTGTCATTTCCTGACTTTAGCTAGAAGTGCTATAATTGTTAGAACCAGAATTATCTGACCAGTGGGGAAACTGAGGCAAGAAGATGTGGGGAAAAACGTAGTCAAGGTATTGTAGTCTATGGCTAAGAGCCTAGAATTCACATTATCCTGAAAGAAAAACCCCCAGGGAAGGGATCTGAGGGTTGCAGTCTGAATTAGTCTTCTTTTGCTGCTGTAACAAATTGTCACAATTTTAGTGTGGCTTAGAGCCACCTGCATTTGCTAGCTCACAGTTCTGCAGATCAGAAGTTCAGGCAGGTTCAAATGGGACCTGTATTTAGGGTCTCATAAGGCTAAAATTAAAGTGCTGACTAGTTGGACTCTTACCTACAGATTTCAGGAAGAACCTTCTTCTAACCTTATGCCCATTGTTGGCCAAATTTACTTTACTGCAGTTGTACAACGGGAGTCCCCCTTTTTTACTTGCTGTCAGCATACAGCCACTGTCAGCAACTAAAGCCTGGCTACATTGTATTCCTGGTCCCATGGCCTCCTCCATCTTCAGGGCCAGCACTGGAGCATCAAACCCTATCTCTCCTCCAACTCTCTAACTTCCTGTTTGTTATCAATTAAAGACAACTCTCTGCCTTTAAAGGGCTCATGTGGGTAAATTGGTCTGTGTAAGTAATTTCCCTTTTGCTGTATGTATTAGTTTGCTAAGGCTCCTATGACAAAGAACCACAAGCAGAGTGGCTTAAACAACAAAATGTTACTGTCTCACAGCTTTGGAGGCTGGAAGTCTGAAACCAAGGTGTTGGCAGAGCTGGGTCCTTCTGAGGGCTCTGAGGGATGGATCTGCTCCAGACATCTTCCCTCGGCTTGTAGAGAGATGACTGTCTTCATGTTCACATGGTGTTTTTCCTCTGTGTACATTTTCGTGTCTAAATTTCCCCTCGTTGTAAGGCTACCAGTCATACCAGCTTTGGGTTCACCTTAATGACCTCATGATTAATTACATCTGCAACATCTTATTTCCAAATAAGGTCACATTCTGAGATACTGGGCTTCAACATGTGAATCTTGGTGAGATGACACCATCTAACAGCACATAATCATGACAGTGATGTCTCATCCTACACACAGGCCCTGCCCACACTAGGAGGGGAGGGGATTAGACAAGATTCAGGATCATTCCCAGGATTTTGCTTGTCACAGAGTCCTGGAACCAGGACAGCTGCTCGGTGGTCAGGATGAACATAAAGGAGATAACTGGTGGCATGTGAGAGCAGCTTCAGTGGAGTATAAACCTCGATCGAGTGATGAGAAGTGAAGAGAAGGCAGATAGTGTTGCACTCAACGAGTAACTGTGACCAAGGGGAGGCCAGGTGGGCAGAAGAGAGGAAAATGGGGCAGAATAGCAGTTTCAGTCAAATACAGGATACCTAGGCTTTTTTGTTGTCTGGGAATAACCAGAAGAGAGAGCGATGCAGTGTCTAAAACACCCAGCTGTTCCTGGTTGTCCAAATGCCCCTGTTTTATAGAAACTTGACTTATTACCCTCAAAGGATCTTGTAGAACTCACATTAAATGGACTTTTCAAATAGATATGGGTGCAATCTGGCTGAGTTGTAGTTACTTTGGAGATTCATGTTTGCTTACATGTGGTCCTGTAAAGCTTAGTTTTAACATCACAGGAATGCATTTTTATTTGGTCTCCACTTGCCTCATTCATTACAAATTTTATGTAATTCCCTTGGAAGGACATATTTCATAAAACCTAGTAATAGTAATGGATTCCACCCTATTCGGGTGCCTTATGTCTGCCTTGTGAGATGTGTGGTCATACATTATTTCTCAGCCCTCTTCTACAAGGTAGAGCATTACCTTCATTTCACATGTAGGGAAACAGAAGGGCTTCAGGGCTGTGACTGAGGTTACAGAACTAATAAACAGTGATGCTCTGGCTGCTACAGCACTCCTACTTAAACACTATTCTCACATCAAACCCTCTCTCTTCTAAAGTTTGGCAACGTTTTTCTTTTTTGAAAAGTTCACTATTTCTGTAGGATACACTCAGAACAGCAAATCATCTGTGAAAACAAAGCCATGGTGTTCCAACTTTTATTCCCCTCGTAGTCCCTAACTCCTGGACTTCCCCACTCAGGTATTTGAGAAATTAAGGAAGAAACTCAAGGAAGAATTTCCATCTCCATCCAGAGTAATTCATTGCCATGCAAAGAACAATACAGAGACATTTCAGCCAGTGTGACTTTTTCTAAAGGTCATACATGCTGGTGCCTGGGGGTTCGGGATGGACATGGTGCCCAAGGCACAACCTTACGTTTGCTTCTCTCTCTGGATACATTTCATCAGGAAAGTGTTTGCAAGGCTCCATCTGCTGACATGCAGCGGTCTCTTCTCCAAAATGGATGTCCATTCTTATTTCCAATGAGATTTGCAGATTTTAGAGGATATTTCAAAGGAGCACACCAGGAGTAAGAACCTAGAACATTCGGAGTTCAAGGGGATGGAGTGCAGAAATAGCAGCATGGCCACTAGACTTCGTAGGCTTGAGAAGCTATGAATTGTGCCAGACGTGAATGTGCTTTGGAGAAAGGTGTAGAGAGAATAATTACTGGTTCAGTGGGCTTTGGAGGAAGTATAGGAGTTTATCAGGTGAATGGGAAGTAGAAAGTGGGAGAAAAGGTCATCTCAGGTGTAGGTAAGATACAAGGATTTTTTTTTGAATATTATATCTATTTTTTTGACAGAGAGATAGCACAAATAGAGGGAGCAGGAAACAGAGGGAGAGAAGCAGGCTCCCCACCAAGTGAGGAGCCTGATATGGGGCTCCATCCCAATGACCCCAGCCAAAGGCGGACATTTAACTGCCTGAGCCATCCAGGCACCCTAAGATACAAGGATTGATTGATTGATTTTTAAATATTTTATTTATTTGACAGAGAGAAACACAGCTAGAGAGGGAACATAAGCAGGGGGAGTGGGAGAGGGAGAAGCAGGCTTCCCGCTGAGCAGGGAGCCTGATGTGGGGCTTGATCCCCGGACTCCGGAATCATGACCTGAGCAGAAGGCAGCCGCTTAACGACTGAGCCACTCAGGCGCCCCAGATACAAGGATTTAAACATCAATGCTTGTTGTGCCAAGTGGCTCAACTATAAGTGATAATATTACTTGATAATATTGATACCACCATCTCCATAATAATGAGCACAAGCACTTATATATGACCTGCTGTCTGCCAGCATACATTGTATCCTCAGTACATTAATTTTATTAACTCATATGTTCTTTAAAGCAGCCATATGAAGTGGGTATTGTTTTTATTTTAGTTTTTCAGGTGAGAAAGCTGAGGCATAGGGAGACAAACTATGGGGATAGCTTAGGGATTCCAAAGCACCCTCAACTATCAGAGTCAGGATTTTGTTCCAGCAATCAACCTCTAGAGCGGTGTTGTTGAAGAGAACTTTCTAGAATGATGACAGTGTTCTAAATCTGTGTTTCCAGTTTAGTAGCTACTAGCTACATGCGGCTCTTGAGCACTTGAAATGTGGCTAGGGTGACTGAGGAACTGAAATTTACTTTTTACTTAATTTTTATTATTGTATTTAAGTTTAAATAGGCACGCAAGGCTAGTGACTCCTGTGCAGGACGAGGTGGTGTGCTAGCGTCTGCTCATCCATAACACTCTGCTGCCCTTCAAACCAGCAGATGTGATGTGGATTCTGTGCTACAGTCTCAGGACGAATGACAGCCGCAGGAAGAATGGCTGCCATTTACGTAGTTCTTACCATGTGCAGGGCGACATGCTGCACGCCTCCTGTCAGTCATACCATGCCATCTCGATGATATCCCTGTGGGTGATGCCTGGGAGCCCAGCTCACATCTGCATTCAAACCCCAGTTCTGCCACCTGTTAGCCCTGTGACCGTAGGCAAGTTACTCTCTGTACCTCAGTTTCCTCATCTGGGAAATGGAGTAAGTAATAGCATTTATTCATATGTGTGTTCTGATGATTCCAAGTGTCTATGCATGTCAAGCTCATCATGTGGTGTCTGACATGTGAGAAGCGTTCTGTATACAGGTGGCACTTGTTCCTATCCATATACAGGTGGCACTGTTGTTACTATCCCTATACAGGTGGCACTGTTGTTACTATCCATATACATGTGGCGCTGTTGTTACTATCCGTGTACAGTAGATGAAGAAACCAAGGCACGGAGAACAAAGCATCATACCGTGAGGCACTGCTCTCTGCGGAGGAGTTGGAATTCAATTTTGAGGTCGGGGGCCTGATCTCAAATTTCTTCACAACTGTACTGTGGCTTCTGTTAACAGGTTCTAAAATCTTGATTTGTGGGGAACAGCAAGGAAATCCTCCAGGGTGTTTGTTAAAGAGATAGTCTCTTAGCCTTGCAGAGAGTTCTCGCCTTTGAGTGTTTATGGTGAAGACCTGGGATTCTGCATTTTGACAGGTTCCCCAGGTGGTTTCCAAGTATACATTAATCAGTGAGACACCACTGAAAAATTCTGGTGGGGAGGAAGGGAGGAGGAGAGGACAGGTTTTAAAGTGCAGGAGGTGTGTGAAGGATGAAGGGATTCTACACAAAGATCTTTTTAGAAAGATCTCTCTGGTGGCTAGTGTTGAAAATGGACTTGGTTAAAGAACTAAGGGACAGGGAGGTGATGGGACTCACTAGGACAGGGGTGAGGTGGACAGGGAGAGAGGGAGGGAGATGTTCTCCTGATATCTGTTGGCAAAATTAAGAGGACGCAGTAGCTCTCCAGAAATAAGGGAGCAAGAGAGTTCATTGGGAGTTAAGAACAATCCTGAGGTTGCTGTTTACAGTACGAGGGTGGGGAGTGATGTTGTAACCAAGACGAGGCATCATGGGAAGAAGATGCAGATACACTTGAGGACTTTGTAAGATTTCCAGGTGGAACTAGCATGAAACTGTTGGACATTTGGTTTTGAGTTCAAAAGGGGAATATAGAGCAGAAATTAAGTTTGGGGTACCATAAGCACTAAACATGCTGTCTGCTCCATGCAGTAGGTAAGACTGTCCCAGAGAAACCTGGTCACAGGCTTGTAGCCACCTCACCAATTACCTACCAGGGTGAGGAGCTGTCATAAATGTATGAAGTGGTCTGATACAAGAGTAGTTGTTCAGCCAGTTGGAGGGTACTTGCCCAGTCACGCAGCCTTTGGAAACAGTCTGTCAGTCAAACAAAACTGCCACAGGCCCTTTGCCTTAGCAGACATGGGGGTGTGACCCTCCTCAGGGGGCTCGGCACTTGGTACATGCAGCATATACTGCGTATACCTGGGGGACAGGTATATGCATATGTAGTATACCTGTGGGGGACAACACTTATGCCCAGGATGAGAAACTAGTGAAAAGAGAAAGAGGCAATGTAGACAGAAAAGAGGGAGCAGAACAAGAAGAGAGGAGCACTGAGGCCAAGAGAAGAGAGGATTTCAGCAAGCGCTTTGTCAGCAATGCCACAGGCCATGGATAACTTAAGCTGAAGCCTGGAGAGGGGTCCTGGGACAGACTTCACGAGCTGGACTGTTTTGTGCCTTTTGCCACCAGCAGAGTGATGGTGGGGATGGAAGCCAGGAGAGTGAATGAAAGTTGCAAGAGGCAAGGAATATAGAACATGCACAATAGAGGGAAAGGGAAGAGGAAGGATGCTGGCTTGGGGGAGACGTGGTTGACAGAGGGTAGTTTGCAGGATGTGAGGCTTAAACATGTTTGTAGGAACAGGGGACCCAGAGCCAGATGGAAGACGGTAGATCAGAAGACAGCAAAAACAAGAGAGGATTTTTGGATCAAAACCTCAAGGAGGGAAGAGGGAATCCTATCTTGGGGAAAAGGAGGGGCACTTCTTTCCTTGGGGTAGGAGAGGGAGGAGAGAAAAGCTTAGAGGTAGGCGCCGTGATTCAGAACTGGAGTGCTTGGAAGTATAAATCTAGGTTGTCTGCTCAGAATGAGGGCACCCCCGAGCAAGAAGGATAAACATGGTCACACTTTTCACTTTGAAGGCCTCCTCCCCGAAGCTAGGCATTGTTTCGTGCCCTTCAGGAATCACCTTTTTTCATCCTCAGAGGTAAATGTAGTGGGCATTTTACAGCCCACAAAGAGATGTTCCTTGCCCACCCCCACCCCCACACACAGGTCACAGTCACACAACTAGAAAGTAGAGCTTGGGATTTGTCCCCAGGAAGTCTGAGTTCATTGTCTGATCTCTTAACAGCTCTTTACAGCGTGATAGAAAGGCAGCAATGATGGCGATCTGCACACTTATAGTCCTTAACAAACAAACAAACAACCCCCCCCTCCGAAAACCTTGCATTTTACAGGTATGGAAACCAAGGTGGAATTTGCCCAGCTGGTCAGTCATCTAGGTGCGATTGGAGCTATGGCTGCAAGAGGATTCTCTGGATTTCTAGTTCTGCTCTCTTTCCCAAAGAGTGACAGACTACACATAGTTCCTGAGTAAATTGTGTTGCATTTCTGAGCAACCTTGTTCCCTCTCTCCCTCCTTCCAGTCCAGCACCCCCTCCCCCACTCCTACCCTAACTAAGGCCAGCCCTGAAATGCCCAGCCCGCGCTCCCTCCTCCCCTCTGGCCAGGTGCCACTGCCCTGCTCTAGCCCAAGGCCCCCATGCAGGCATGCAGCCGAGGAAAGCCATGTTTATTTTGCCTTTATTGTTAAATAATATAAATCTCTTGGCTGCACCACCCACTGAGATGTGAGTTGTGTGTCTTCCCGCACAGTCACTAATGAGACAGTTAATCATTTGTTTATTCTGTATTGAAGAGAGGTGGTGGTGGCCGTATCTCTCCAACCAGACACGGGGCTCAGGACCCTTGGGGAAGCTGGCTTCCCCGGCCCCTGAGTCGCGCACGTGGTCCCAGCACAGTCCTGCCTTGCAGACCGCCGTACCTCCTTCCCCAAGGCACTGACCAGGAGGCAGGCATCAGCCAATCATGATTATTATTACTGTTACTGCGCTTATTATTTTTTTAAAATACCCCCTTCCCTGAGAAGCAGGAAAAAAAAGGTGATTTGCAAAGATGCTTTGTTGGGAGATAAGTAGGTTTTCTTTTGGGCACGGGTTTATCTCGCTTGTGCAGAGGTTCCTAGAGGTCGTGCGGCTCACGAGATAAAGCTCTGGGATCCTCCCCTGGGAAGGCCAGAGTCAGCGTTCGGCTGTTTTCCTAGTTGCAGGGTTAAAGAGGTGAAATCAGCTGCGTTTCTCTTGCAGGCTCCCTGGGGCTGAGGCCATTTTTATTAGAGCAAATCAGACCCGTCCAGGTGCCATGGGATGGGGGAGGAGAGAGCCAGAAGGAGGTGAGGGGGGGAGTGCGGTGGGGGTGCGCGGCATTGAGTGCTGTCTACCTGGCTTGCCCGAACCCAATTATTGTCTTAAAGGGCTTCCATCTCATCTGTTTGCATGCTGTTAGCATCCTCCCGCTATTTTCTTGGTGTTGGGATAAACCCTATTGCCCGAAGCTTATATTTCAATTAACTGGGTCCAACTGTCTGAGTCTTAAGGCATCAGGACAGGCGGGGGCTGGGGTTGGGGGAGGGGGAAAGGTGCTGTGTTTTTTGCCCTGGCATTGTATCACTGATGGTCTGTGCGTCTGTCTTGGGTCGGCCAAACTCCTTCCTTGAAGCTGTGCCTCTCTGTGGAGCTCAGTGCACCCCCATCAGGGGTCAAGGGCACAAATACCCGGGGCAAGACTGAGGTTTCAGCAGTAGTTTGGACCAGCGAGCCTGTGCGGGCCCCCCAGATGGAAACAGTGAAGCAGGTTGGAGTGGGCAGTGGAGTAGATCTGCCCCCTTCCCACAGCTCGCTTGGGACTCTGTGTGACGTCCTTCTATCTTCCACTTCCCGCCTAGATACAAGCTTCTTCATCTTGTCCTTTCTCCTCTCTCTTTTCTTCCCCCAGATATCCCTATCCATCTTCTGTATCTTTGTCTTGCTGTCTCCTCCACCCAAAGTTCTTTCTCTTTCCTTTTTTAAAACACTCTTTATCAAAACCTACCCTTCAAGGCTCAGTTCAAATGCTGCCTCCTCCGGGAAGCACCCCCGCATTGTCCTCCCCAGGTGGAATTAACTGGCCTTCGGCGCTTCCAGTTACCCAGATCTCACACCTCTCCCCTCTTTGGGTCCGGGCTAGCATCCATCCGTGGGTCCCGCTGGGCAGCATCACATGGTCTGGTTTGGTGTTTTTGAGTCTGTTCTATGTTGGCTTCGTAGTGGGTTGGATGGTGATTCCCCCAAACGTTAAGGCACATTCTAATTTCTGGAATTTATGAATGTTATCTTATTGGGGAAAATGGCAATTGCCGGTGTAATTAAGGATCTTGAGAAGAAGAGATCATCCTGGATTATTCAGGTGGGCCCTACATCCATTGACAAGTGCCCTTATAAGAGACACCCAGGAGACTTGACAGAGAGAAGAGGTTATGTGAAGAAGGGGGCACAGGTTGCAGTGATGTAGTCACAAGCAAGGAATCCAAGGAATTCTGGCAACGGCAAGGAGCTGGAAGAGGCAAGAAGGAAGACGCCTCCCCTGAGAGACCCAGAAGGAGTGATCCTGCCAACACCTGATTTCAGACTTCTGGCCTCCAGAACTGTAAGGAAATCGATTTCTGTTGTTTCAAGCCATCCAGTCTGTGGCAATTTGTTACAGAGCCCTGGGGAACTAATAACAAGCCGGTGGGCCTCCTCTGAAAGAGAAGACGGGACAGGAAGGAAGACACAAAAATGTCATGTGAGCTGCTGGTGGGAATGCAAGCTGGTACAGCCACTCTGGAAGAGTATGAGGTCCCTCAAAAAGTTAAAAATAAACTACCCTATGATCCAGCAATTGCACTACTGGTAGTTACCCAAAGGATACAAACACAGTGATCTGAAGGGGCACCTGCACCCCAATGTTCATAGCAGCAATGTCCACAATAGCCAAACTATGGAAAGAGCCGCAATGTCCATTGACAGATGAATGGCTAAAGAAGATGTGGTGTGTGTGTGTGTGTGTGTGTGTAGAGAGAGACAGAGACAGAGACAGAGACAGAGACAGAATGGAATATTACTCAGCCATCAAAAATGAAATCTTACCATTTGCAACTACATAGTTGGAACCAGAGGGTATTATGCTAATCAGAATAAGTCAATCAGAGAAAGCAACTATATGATTTCACTCATATATGGAATTTAAAAAACAAAACAGGATTATATGGGAAGGGAAGGAAAAATAAAATCAGATGAAATCCAAGAGGGAGACAAGCCATAAGAGACTCTTAAGTACAGGAAACAAACTAAGGGTTGCTGGAGTGGAGAAGGGTAGGCGGATGGGGGTCACCAGGTGATGGGCATTAAGGAGGGCACTTGATGTAATGAGAAGTGGGTGTCTGTGCAACTGGTGAATCGTAAAACTCTACCTCTGGAAACTAATAATATACTATATGTTAATTGAATTTAAATAAAATGTAAAAAAATATATCATGTGAGAAATCCGGACCCTTCCTGCTAGACTGCTGCGTGGTACCTCCCTTGCTCCTTCTGCCTGGTTCCATACAATCCGAGGCCTCTTCCTCCTGCATGAGGTGGTTCAGGATAGGACATTGCCCTAGCTGGAGCATCACTGCTGAGTAAATAATCACAATTATCATACCAATAAGAGCTGCTGGCATTTGTAGAGTCTCTATAGTTTACAGAGTACTTTGCCTCACTTCGTTTTATTCTGTCTTTACAATAACCTTGCAAGGCGGGTGTTGGGATCACCAGTTAATGTGAGGAAAGGGAAGATTGAGGCATAAAGGTACTTGGGCATGACCGTGCAATGGGTGGGGTTAAACCAAGACTTCAAAAATCCTTGTCCTTTGGTTCCAAATCCCTTTCTTTTTAACTGTGTACTCCATGTTCTTGGAGTATAAGATCCAGTGTGTCAAATGTGTTTTTATTCTTTCTGAGACAGGAATATCCTTGGCCTGAAGTAGGGATGCATGCTTTTTCTTCTTTCCCCCAAAGTGTGCTCAGATTCCACAGACTGGCAGTGCGGGAGGGGCCCAAGGAAGCCCTGTTTATTCAAGGGTCTTTGTTTCAAAAGGGGGCTTCTCTGTGTGCGTTAATCTTCTGGTATTGTTTGGGTAGTCTACTGGGGAAACTGTGTGTGTTTGCACGCATGTGTGCACGCGCATTGTCTCTACCAGCTATTATCCCCCTCTGATGGTCACTGGCATAGATCCATCACCTGATCATCTAAAATCCCAATGAAAGGAAGATCACAAGGCCAGTGGGCCCCGGGAGATTCACCATATTGAGCATGACTCATGTTGGTACACTTTCTCCTGGAGAATTTCAGTGGCAGGTTCTACTCCCTGATGGGGGCACCTTTCTCCAAGCAAACTAAGAGTGTTGCACAAATGGAAAGAGTGCTTTGGAGTCTAACATCATTTCACGTCTCAGCTCTGCTACTTAATTTCTCTATTGGTTTGAGTTATTTAACCTGCCAGTCCACATCTATAAAATGGGATAATAACACCCTATTCCCAGGGGTATTAATAAGGTTATATGAAATAATGTACTTAAATTTCCCAATATAGAATAGGTACTTTGTTATCCTCTTGATTAAATATACTCTTTAAACATAATGAATTCTATTGCTAAAATGCTTTTGCTGTAAATCATACTTTTATCAAGGGAACACTGACTAGTTCAGTCACGTTATTGTCTGGAAAATAGGAAGATGTCCTTTTTGCAAAAGGGAAGATAAGAACTTGAGGAAAGGAGGTGAAATATTCAGATTCCAATCAAATCAGACTTAGGGCTTAAATAGAAATAAGGATGTTCATTTCCCCCTTTAATGGAAGGGGAAGTAAACTAATACTTATTGGGTCTCCTAAAATAAGTCAGATCCTTTATTCAACTATTTTATTTAGTTCTTACAGCATCGTGATGAAATTGGTAATATTATCCTTGTTTTAGAGATGAAGATCTGCAGACTTGGGGGACTGTACTTGCCGTAGGTCACGCAGCAGAGAAAGCACATGCCTCCACGGGCTGCCGTAGTCCCGGGCCACTGTTCTGATCCACCACACTGTTTCTCAGGGAGCGCTGGGGAAGTACAGCTCACCAAGAGCCTGTGTGTAAGGGTTAATCAAAAGGGGCATCACTCTCATCCCCAGCTGCCAGCAAATACAATATGCAGTTCCAGAAAGCTGGTTTCCTCCCAGTCATTCAGCTCTAGGTGGTAGAGGAGTTGGCATAGAACCTGACCAAGAATATAATGCTGGGACCAAGAGGTTTCCCCTCTCTCCTACTGTGTATGGACCTGATGCCCATTATCACTTTGAGGAGTGCTTGAGAAAAGCTACCCAGGATAGTTAATATAGTACAGCTTGTTACTTGAGTGAGTATAGTTCGAGTATGAATAGAAGAAATTGTATCAGTTCTCCTTGAATTAAACCCTAGAGCTGTTTATTGTTAACCAGTTAACTAATGCTGCTGGTCATCTTGGTGGGCTTTACAGAGCAGTGGAGGGATGGTGGGGAAATGGGTTTACAAAGCAGACAATTGCAAACTCACTGAGGAGGCTGAAGAACCAAATAAGGTAGGACAACACTTGTAACTTAACGCATTGTGGGGTGTGGTGGTTGGGAGATCTGTGTCCTACTTCTTGATCCACCAGCTTTGCGATCTAGGAGAACTCATTAGCTCTCTGGGACTCGGTTTGTGAAATAAAAAGGTCAGGCAAAATGATATCTTGTGTTTCTTTCAGATTATAAACATATGTTGTTTTTTGAGTCTTGGTACAGCCAGAAGGCCAGGGAACTGAGGAGAGCCAGAGGCTGACCAGACTGAGCAAGCGGAATTTCAGCTGGGTATAGCTATCTATATATATGCAATGGGCTAGGAAATATTTCCAGTTGGGGGTGAGCAGTGTGCTTCGCATTCAGTCTCCCACTTCTCTATGCACAGGGCCTTGGGCACACCGTTATGACCAGGCTCTGGTATTAGTGAGCAGAATGTCCCTCAAGACTGTGATCCCCCTGATGGAAGAGACCAGCTATCTCTCATGGTGATCAGAGATGGGTGGTAGAAAGAATGAAAATGCAGTAACTGAGCTCTTTTAGATTCCCATTTCTCTGGAGATGTTCTTGTGCATCAGTGTTGGCGTTTTGGGATCTCTTCTCAATGGAACAATGTTTCTAAAGCTCATGTTAGAAAGGCAGGTGAGAGTGAGTTGACATCCATAGGCATAGGTGGACATTGGGAGTTGTGCCTGTGATTCTGTTCAAAAAGCCTGCTCATCTTCAGCCTTTGTCTGTGTGGATGGCAAATGATATGAGTGGGAGGCGAGGTCAGGAGGGGCATTCATGGGCTCACAGCCTTGTCACCGTGCCTTTCCCATGCTGGACTATGGGCAGGCATAGAAATCTTGACTATATGTGCACCTGTCTGATAACCGTCAGACACCCTTGCATCCACCCTCTTCCCCTCTCCTGAACCCTCTGGGACAGTCATAAGATGCGTTATCATTTCTTAACTTGGTGCAAGTCCTGTTCTCATCAGATTTATGGGTTGATTCTCATTTAACTTCTCCTTCCCAGAATTTGTTTTTGTCTCAATATTAAGTCAAGGAGCTGGAGGTGGAGTCTGGGGAAAGGAGAGCAAAGATACACATGCACGATGAAGGGAGGTGGGGTTATGCAGTCCTGTCCATTGGCCAGAATATACTTCCCCTGTGTGTGTTACCTGTAGTCTTCTAAACGACCCCACGAATGAAAGGGGATCCTTGAATTTTATGTATGCAGGGACTGAGGGTCATGGCAGTTAAATTAGTGGACCATGATCACACAGCTTATGGGAGACAGACATGAGATATGAAACAGGATGGGATAACTCCACACTCAGTGTATATTTTCCACATAGTATTGCAATTTTTCCAAATACTCTCTGAGTCATGGTCTTTCTCTCTTAGATGTATTTCACACTTGCCACTAGAAGGGCCAGTGCTGGCCTAGCATTTAGGTGGGTAGCCCAGGACCTGACATAAAGCAAGAACTCAGTAAATGTTACTTGATGTTGTTATTATTTTCACATTTCATAACTTGGGGGTTTTCACAATATCCTGGGATGTGAAAGGGGAAAACAAGCTTGGTAAATTGGAGACAGTCCACCATTCATTCGGGTACTAGGGTGAACACTACTGACGATTTATTAATTCCAGACTTTATGTGGTCAAGAGTGAGCAGCTGCTCTGTCTAAGGGTAGTCAGCCTCGGTCAGGGCTGGTGGAGATGTCTGTTCTAGCCTCTGGCTTGTTTCTACACGATTTTCTTGCCATCACTTCTAGGCTCCCACGCAGTATTCTTATGGCACATGACATGGTTCAGCATTCCAGAATTCAGTTTGTGAGCTTTACTTTGAAAACTAGCATCATATGCTGTTAAAAAATGGCATTGGGCCCGGGTGCCTGTGTCCACGGTTCCCTGCAAGCTCCTGGGAGGCGGAGGCAGATGGTAACACACGGTCCCTCTCATTTCCACAGCCTGCCTCAGCCGAGAGACTGGACTACTGTGAAAAGGAGACTGGTTTGGGAGTTAAGATTGCTGGTTTAAATTCCAATAACTTGCTGTGTGGCCCCAGGCAAAACACCTAACCTTTCTGTTTCAATGTTCCCATCGGTAAAATTGGATTGCTACATTCTGTCATTCCTATTTCAGCGTGCTGCTGATTTTGTGTGAGTAAATGAGATAACAGATGCTAAAATGGGATATGAATGCATGCTATGATTATGTTGTTATCATTGCTGCTCAGTCTTTTAATCATACATTTTGACTGGATCGCTTTAATTCACCAAGGCACCCTAAGGCCTAATAACATATAATACGGCTAGCAGGAAATCAAACAAACAGATAAATGCACTAGGGAGGGAAAAATAGAAAACTTTCCTATGTTCCTTGCAAGTTCTGCTGTGGCTGGATAGCTCGAGGTGTGTCTCTGAGAAAAGGGAAGGTAATGACCAGTCATGACCATCCCCTGTCAGGAAGTAGAGGAGACAAAGAAGATCATATCTGGTCACCTTCACAGAAGGGGTGTTGTGGGACTCTACTGTTGTGCACCTGAAATCTCACCATTCACCTGATATTTGAGCTTGCTATTCCTTGCCTTTTGCAGAATGGTTACAGTCTCCCTTTCTGAGCTAATCACATTTGCTATGGCATGAGATTTGGAGATAGAATCTTCGCATCTAATCTAATCTTTCTCTAGCTATAGAATCTTCATAAACCAAGGAATTAAGCCTATCCAGACTCAGTTTCTCTATCTGTAAAATAGGCTTAATAACAATAATACCTACCTTGTGGGATGATTAAGAAGATAGAATTTTTAAAAGAGGCTTTATAACATTATGCACATATCAGTTGTCTTTATATTCTGACACGCTCTGGTTGAAATACTCTGTAAGCAGGTCTTATCTTTTCCCTGGCCTGCTCTTTGTGTGTTCTATCCCTTTCACCAGATACTCTTCTCCTCCATCTCCTCCTGTGAAAATGTTCAAATATCAGGTCAAACACCACTTTCTCTGGCCACCTCAATCATAAGTGATATTTTTTTTTCTGGAGTTCCTAGAGAATCTGTTGTCTTTACTGTGCATCTGATTGTCCCCTTGCACTGTAGTAGTGCAATTATTTTAGCGCATCTTTACTTTCTTTAATAGATTTTAAGATCCTGGAAGATAGGATCATAGCTTACACATGGTAGATGCCCTATACCCATTTTAATGAATGTGTAGAAAGGATGTTATCAATGCTCTTTCCCTTGGGTCTTCATTAAAAAATGAGTATTCCTGGGGAAGGTGACCCAGTAGGTCATGAGTAAATTAAGTATGAATAAAGAGCACTGGGCTTTGGGGGCCAAATGGGGTAGAAGGGCAAAGCTGGAGAGAACAAGTTGCACAAAAAAGTGGGAGCTGCTGAAGACAGGAAATCAAACAACAGATAAATGAACTGGGGAGTTTTCAGTTTTTCCTAGCCTGGTCTTGGTCTTGGAGATGCTATGGAACCAGGGTATTAACTTGGAAAGATACCTTATGAGTTCTAAAGTGGAACAGGAGTTAAGAATTCAAGCCCAAGAAATTGTGCAATATCTAGGACCACCAGAAGGTGGCGAACTATCACTAATTCCACAGTCTGGCTGCTTCGCTTCCCGGGATCCCCCAAATTCATGTTTTTTCTGATGAGTAGGTAAGTCTCTGCATTTTATGTGGTTCAGTGCTGCCTCCGCCTCATCTCCTTCTCTTCCCCATCCATTCTGCTTCATCATGGTGTAAAAAGTCTAAAGGCTGGAGAGTATGTTCCATTGGACTTCTACCTTTGGGAAGGTTTGCCGATCAAGGTGCTTCAGCTTTTTCTCAGCTCCTGCTAAGGTCCACCACCAAACTCTGATTTCACCCTCTGCATTTGAACATTCCACCTGGATTCTTAGAGGGCAGCCCTGAGTGCCTTTTTGGACAAAATGGGTGAAAGGAGAAGAATCACTTTCCTTTGCATCCTTTCATTCCTCACCCCTAGGGTACCCTCGCCCACCATCCCCCACTGCTAATTGTTTTAAATTACTTATCTGAATGAAAGAGCACCTCTCTCTTTGTTTCTTTCCTGGCTCACACATATATACTGTGTTTTATTTCTTTTATAATAATATCACATTTATTATCTCCTTATATTTTCACAAGATATGTGACATGGATATTTTTCTCTGTTTTTAAAATCATAATAATAGCTTTCATTTTTATAGTTATATATAGTTACCAAAGCCATTTTGCATGCACTGCTTAATTTGACCCTCCCAATAGGTATGAGTATTGGAGTTAATGTCCCATCGTACAGAGGAGAATACTCACATACAGGACAAGTAAGTGGTTTTTCCAGAAAGTAGAAGAAACACAAGAACCTATTCATCAAACTCCTAATTTATTCTATATTTCTGTTTCTTGTGGATGAAGCAAGTGAGACCCAAAGGTCCTACAGCCAATGATGGTAGAAATGCACCCCTCCCCCCCACACACAAAATGGTAGAAATGGGGCTGGAATGAACCTTTACTCTCAGTTTAGTGCTTCTTTTTATTCCCCTACAAAGTACTCCATAATCTAAGAAACCATTGGCTATCTATCCAACCAATCAATTTACCATCTAGCCTTTTGAAACTCCTAGGTGTGTGTCAGTCAACATCCTGGCGGAAGTCCTCAAAGGTGAATACCTGAGGCTTTCTGGAAGAAGCATCAGAAATATTTCTTAAGGCACCTGGGTGGCTTAGTTGGTTAAGCGGCTGCTTTCGGCTCAGGTCATGATCCCGGAGATCCGGGATCCAGCCCCACACATCGGGCTCCCTGCTCGGCGGGAAGCCTGCTTCTCCCTCTGTTACTCCCCCTGCTTGTGTTCCCTCTCTGGCTGTGTATTTCTTAAGCTAAAAGTGGACAAAAACAAAGGCTGGAAAGAAGTCCATCAATGTGTTAAAAATGACTCTGTTTGGGCAATGGGATCGTGGGCAATTTAATTTTTCTGTTTCTGTGCTTCCAAATTTTCTTCCGTGAGATTTGATTACTGTTATACTGGAAAGAAAACATTGAGAAATAGAAGAAAGGATTTGGTCATAGGTGTCGCCTGTGTTTGCGTGGTTGTGTGTGGTGTGTGGGGTGTGGGCCTCCTCCTGCATTGCATGACGTTAGACTATGGTTGGCTATGGCAACAGTATTCTCTCGGCCTCTCCCCAGGGCATTTGGGCCTCTGTGGTTCGGGCCTCTTCGCTTCTCCCCAAAAGGCCCATGGAATGTTTAGGCAGGCTTCACTCACACCCTGCCCCCTCCCTGCTCCCTGGTCAATTCCACAAAACCATAGCACCACAGCAGGGTAGATGGGGTGCAGGTGGGAAGGGGCCCCTCGAGGCACAGGGGCGGGGGCAGGACCGGATCCTCACCCTGTCTTGGCAGAGCTGTGGGCCCCTGCACTCTTCACTCTGCCTGCTGCGGGCTTATGTAACACATTCACTGGACTTCATTTTCCAGGAGATTGAAAGCAAAGCCACTGTTGATTTTCTCCAAAAAGATCTATTTGGAAGTGCAATTGCCTGGAATTACACGGTGATGCGAGAGGCCAGACTTTGCTGTAAATAACTTTTCTCTCAACCACACAGGGGCCTGGCAGAGTCCATGCTTCAGATAATGGTGCTTGATGTGGACTGTGTGTGTGTGTGTGT
>PITA01028419.1:0-19429 GCA_004023965.1 Spilogale gracilis
TAATCCTGGCCTCAACATTAATTTGGAAGCTTTTCTTTCTTTCTTTCTGTAATAGTTTGAGGAGAATGGGTATTGATTCTTTAAATGTTTTGTAGAATATTCCTGTGAAGCCACCTGGTCCTAGACTTTGTTGTTGCTGGGAGTTTTTTGATTACCAATTTAAATTTGTTACTAGTAATGAATTAGTCAGTTCAGATTTTCTATGTCTTCCTGATTCAGTGTAGAAGATTGTATGTTTCTAGGAATCTGCCCATTTCTTCTAGCTTACCCAATTTTGTTGGCATATAGTTTTTCATTGTGGTATCTTATAGTCCTTTGTGTTTCTTTGGTTGGTTATAACTTCTCCTTTGTTCCTGATTTTATTTATTTGAACCCTCGCTCTTTTTTTCTTGATTAGTCTGGCTAAAGGTTTATCAGTTTTGTGTATCCATTCAAAGAACAAGCTCTTGGTTTCATTGAGCTCTTCTAATTTTCTTAAGTCTCTATTGAATGTGATCTTTATTATTTCCTTCCTTCTATAAATTTTGGACTTTATTTGTTCTTTTTCTTGTTCCTTTAAGTGTAAGGGTAGATTGAGATTTTTACTGTTTCTTGAGGTAGGCCTGGATCTATAAATTTTCCCCTTAGAAACTGCTTTTGCTGCATCCCAAAGATTTGGATATGTAGTGTTTCCATTTTCATTGTCTCTGGGTATTTTTTTACTTCATCTTTTATTTCCTCATTGACCCATTCACTGTTTAGTAGCATGTTGTTTAGCCTCCACGTGTTTGGGTTTCTTCCAGTTCTTTTCTTCTAATCAGTTTCTAGTTTCATCCCAGTGTCAGAAATGGTGCTTGCTATGATGTCAGTTTTCTTAAATTTTTTAAACTTGTTCTGTGGCCTAATGTGATCCATCTTGGAAAATTTTCCATGTGTACTTAAAAAGATTTTATATTCTGCTGTTTGGGGATGGAAGGTTCCAAGTATATCTGCTAAGTCCATCTGGTCTAATGTGTTATTCAAAGCCAATGTTTATGGATTTTTCTGTCTGGATGGTCTATCCATTGAGGCAAATGGTGTATTAAAGTCCCCTACTATAATTGCATTACTGTCAACTTCTCTGTTTATGTCTTAAGATTTATATATTTAGGTGCTCTTATATGGGGTACATAAATATTTATGACTATGATGAACTCTTGTTGAATCGATCACTTTATCATTATGTAATGCCCTTCTTTGTCACTTACACAGTCTTTGTTTTAAAGTCTATTTTACTGGGTGCCTGGGTAGCTCAGTGGGTTAAAGCCTCTGCCTTCAGCTCAGGTCATGATCTCAGGGTCCTGGGATTAAGGCCTGCATCAGGCTCTCTGCTCAGCAAGGAGCCTGCTTCCTACTCTCTCCCTGCCTGCCTCTCTGCCTATTTGTGATCTCTGTCTCTGTCAAATAAATAAATAAAAATCTTAAAAAAAAATAAAGTTCATTTTACTGATAGAAGTATTATCACCTCAGCTTTTTTTTTCCCTTCCATTTGTATGGAGTATCTTTTCTATCCCTTCAGTTTTCATTTGTATGTGTCTTTAGGTCTGATATGAGTCTCTTGTAAGCAGTATATAGATAGATTTTTTAAAAAAATTCATTCTGCCACCCTGTATTTTTTTATTTGAGTAATTAGGCTATTTATGTTTAAAGTAATTATTGATAGGTATGTACTTATTGCCATTTTGTTAATTTTTTTTCTGGCTGTTCTTGTAGTTCTCTGTTTCTTCTTGATCTCTTTCCTTGTGATTGATTTTCCTTAGTGTTTTGCTTGGCTTTCTTTTCTTTATTTTTTGTGTATCTATTGTAAGTCTTTGGTTTGTGCTTGCCATGAGGTTCATCTATTACATCCTATATATACGGCAGTTGATACTAAGTTGATGATCACTTCAGTTCAAACACATTCTAAAAGAACTACTTTTTAAACTCTCCACTCCACACTTTATGATACCTTCTATGTTATATTTTATATATTTTTATTTTGTACATCCTTTGACTAAGGATTACTAGATGTAATTGATTAAACTACTTTTATGTTTATCCTTCATACTAGCTTTCTAAGTAATCTACTACTTTTACTGAGTGTCTGCTTTTAGTGATGTAGTTTCCCTTTCATGATTTTCTTCTAGTTATGGCCTTTTCTTTCAACTTGACATTCCCTTAACATTTTTTATAAGGCTGGTTTAGTGGTGATAAACTCCTTTAATTTTGGTTTGTCTGGAAACCCTCGATCTCTTACCCAATTCTGAATGATAATCTTGCTGAATAGAGTATTCTTGCTTTAGTTTTTTCTTTCAATACCTTGAATATGCCACTTTATTCTGGCTTGCAAAGTTTCTGTTGAAAAATCATTCTATAACCTTATCAGGTTTTCCTTGTACATAACTGTTTGCTTTTCTCTTGGTGCTTTTTAAGGTTTAATCTTTATTTTATTTTATTTTTTGCCATTATATCTTGTTGTGGACTTTTTTGGAATTCATCTTGTTTGGCACTTTCTATGCTTCCTGGACTTTGAGGTCTCTTCCCTTTCCCAAATTAGGAAAATTTTAAGCCATTATTTCTTTAAGTAACTTTTTTGACCCTTCTTTCACTCTCTCTCCTCCTCCTCCTCCTCCTCCACCTTCTCCTTCATTTTCTTTTTCTTCCTTCTCCTCTCCTGGGACTCCTATTGTGCAAATGTTAGCATCCTTGGTGTCATAGGAGTCACTTACCCTATTCTCATTTTTTAATTTTTTTTTAAAGATTTTATTTATTTGACAGAGAGAAACACAGCCAGAGGGGGAGTGAGAGAGGGGGAAGCAAGCTTCCTGCTGAGCAGGGAGCCCTATATGGGACTCGATCTGGGGTCTTCGGGATCATGACCTGAGCTGAAGGCAGTTGCTTAACCAACTGAGCCACCCAGGCACCCCTCATTTTTAATTTTTTAAAAAAATTTTTATTTATTTGAGAGAAAGAAAGAAAATGAGAGTGAAAGAATGAGCAGGGTAATGGAGAAGCAGAGTCCCTGCTGAGCAGGGAGCCCAACATGGGTCTTAATCCCAGGACGCTGGTATCATGACCTGAGCCAAAGACAGATGCCCAACTGACTGAGCCACCCAGGAACCCCATACCCTACCTCATTTTTTAAAACTCTTTTTCCTTTTTTGCTGTTCAGTTTGTTGTTTTCCATTACCCTGTCTCCCAGCTCATTGATTCATTCTTTTGCATCCTCTAATTGGCTATGGATTCCTTCTCGGGTATTTTTCATTGCAATCATTATATTCTTCAGTTCTGATTAGTAACTTTTTACATTTTCTATCTTTGTTGAAATTCTGAGTCCATTCAGTCTTCTTTCAAGTCCAGTGAGTATCTTTATTGCTATTACTTTGAACTCTTTGTCAGGTAGATTTCTCATCTCCATTTTGTTTAGCTCTTTTTCTGTAGTTTTATCTTATTTCACTTAGAAAGTACCCCTGTGTCTTCTCATCTTGTCTAATTCTCTTTATCTCTATATATTGGGTCATCTACATCTCTGGGTCTTGAAAGTAGTAGCCTTATGTAGAAGGCACCCTGTAGTGGTCTGTAGTGATATCTTCCCTGGTCACTAGAACCAGGCACTCTAGGCATGTCCCCTCTGTGGGCTGCATTTCTGTTTGACCTTCCTCTTACATGTGAGCCACAACTGCTGCTGACACTCTTGTGGACAGGACTCATTTCCTGTGTGGCTGGCTGGGAAGCCCTATAGCCACTGCAGCTCTGCTGGTAGATGGGGCCAGCCCTCAGCCTGGCTGTGTGCAAGGCTTAGTCACAATGATTGCAGATGTATTGGTGTGGAGGGCCTGTCTCAGGCCTGGCTAGGTGAGAGGCCTGGCTGTAGTTATTGTGGGAACACTGGTGGGGGGGTTAGCTTCCCACCTCTGTAGGGCAGGAGCTGCTTTGGGGGGTTGGATACCAGTCCTGGCCAGGGCTGCCCACTGGGTCTTGTGGGGCAGTAGTCACTTTGGGGAGATGCTGGTCCTAAATGAGGTTGCCCACCAGATATGGCAGGATGGGAACCGGCTGAGGTGGGGAGATTGTATAGGGTGGCTTTGCAGGGGAATGCTGGGATAGGGCAAGCAGCACTAGAAAGGTACGTGGATGGAGAGTATGCTGCTTCTTTTTTTTTAAAGAAGAATCACTCTTAGATTTTATTTATTTGACAGTGAGAAACACAGCTAGGGAGGGAACACAAGCAGGGGGAAAGAGAGAGGGAGAAGCAGGCTTCCCCGCCGAGCAGGGAGCCCAATGTGGGGCTCGATCCCAGGTCTCCAGGATCATGACCTGAGCCAAAGGCAGTCGCTTAACCAACTGAGTCACCCAGGCGCCCCAGAGAGTATGCTTCTTCAAGCATCTGGAAATTTAGGCTGAAGGTGGCCAAGAAAGACGGTACCTATCAGTACTTCTATTCCTGGAGAAATCTGTAGATCCTTGCCCCTCTGGCATACATCCTGAACATTTCAGGAAATCTCCTATATGTGTAGCCCTGGTGCTTTTCAACTGCTACTTCTGTGCTGGGTCTCCTGCCATGTGATACTCTGTGCTGGCTCTTTAAGAGCAGCAGCTTGGTTTCCCACGGCCCTCTGCTGCGAGGCAGAGAGGAGGGTGAGGGCAATGTAGAGTGGACCGTACATGAAGGACAAGGTGAGTGCCAGGTCTGTCCTGCAGTCAAACAGTAATTCGTCCCACCAACCTTCCTCTTCCGTTTCCCCTCAGGAAGGCTGAGCCCCGGGAACCTGTGAGGCTACTCCCTGAACAAGTTTAGAAGTGGTTATGTACTGGCTGTGGAGTGACCCACTCATGTCACCTTTCACGAGAAGCTACAGGGAGCATGTTTGACGGACAACTTTGTGAATGGTGAGGCTACACTTGCTCATGGCTGCTCCCAGCCAACGCGAGCACAGAGCGAGGTCTGCCCATTCCTGCCTAGGGCGGGACTCCTCTAATAGATGACTTAGACTTGGGGACTTGCCACCACCCTGGCCAGAAGGTCTTGGGAACTGTACCATGGACTGTACATGGAACTGTACCGTGCTCTTCCTACATAATCCTTCCTTCCCCCTCCCTGCTGACAAGCAGTGGACCTAAACTGCCATCTGAAACTACCCGGCTACTTGTGGTCATGTGGTCTTCATTTTTCACGGGCACTTTCCCCAGCCTTGCACGCTCACTCCCGCTTAGTGTCTTCGACTCAGAGGCCCTGAAATGGCACTTGGAGGTTGCTAGAATTGAGCACCTGATTCTCTTCTGTGTTTAAAATTGCCCCTCCCCTAGGGTCTGGAGACAATGTCCTTTTTTGCTCTGATTTTCTTTCCTAAACATAATGTCCTTCTCTCCAACTTCATGAGGATAATTATCCTCCTTCCCCAGGCTCTTCAATGATTCAAACAGACTCTTGACCAATCCTTAACACCGGTCCTCCAGACAAGCACAGATGGGTCAGTGCCCCTAAACACAGTGCAAGCTCACACTGAGGCCCCAAATAAAGAAGCACGTTGCCCCATTCATGGAAGCCTTAGCTCAGATGGCTGTTACTGTGTGGAAGGCTCCCACTTTCTTACAGAATTTGCAGAAAAGCTCAGAGAACCTGCTGCTTCCTAGAAATGAGTGTTCCTATGTTATTCTTTCAGGAATCGATGCAATTATGCCAAGTTAGGGATCTACCCCAGGCTGGTTCCCTTTGAATTACAAAGGGCGTATGTTCTTGAGCAGTTATACAATACTATGCACATATATACTTATACACATACATATACTTATATGCACATTCAAATATATATGTAATTGTTATGCACATAATTCATGTGTGTATGATTTACATAATTGTATAGAAGAGATACCTCATATACAATACAGAATGACATGTTTATAGAAATTTTACAAACATCCCTTTTCTCTTCATATCTTGACAGAACAGTGACAGAAACTTTTAAAAGGGCAATAATATGGTCTAAGTACCCAATCTGTAGCTAGAATGACAAAATTATCTTATTTCAACACTCCTCCCAAACACACCCTCAGAAAATATGAAGAAGATATTGGACCAAAAATGTCACATTTTTGTGTCACAAATTTCAAAGATTTAACTTCCAAATTTGCAAGACTTAGGGCATTATCCCAGGCAGCTTATGGCCCCTTTGGAAAGCAGGAAACAAAGAGAAAGAACTACAGCTGCTTTGTGCAATATGGCTATTGGCAATATTGTGAGAGGGAGGTACCTTGGGAAGCTTGAGACAATTGGGTGACATGTCTTCTCCCTTCTTTGAGATTTATACAGTATAGTCTCAGAACTATCATTTTTCTGTGTTCTGTGTTTGACTGTTGAGGGAAGAAAGTGGAGTGTCTGCAAAGTACACCTGCAGGGTCTACTCTGAAGGGCTGGGGGCAAAAGATGGGTATCACCAAATATCCTGCTGAGCCACAAACCCCAGGATTCCCACCTCACAGGCTCTGAAGTATGATTACAGATGCAGGAATCATTTATGGAAAATGTATAGCAAGCAAAAGGCAGAGGATACTAGAGTAAGATCAATCCCTACAAGTTCAGGGCCTTGGTATTTTGGATGGAAGGCAGAGGGCATATGAGTTGAGCAGGAAATCTTAATTAGGTGTTGGGGGAGGGGCTTTGTGAAGAATTTAATTTTCTGGACAGAGTATTTTTTTTTTTTAAAGATTTTATTTATTTATTTGACAGAGAGAGAGATCACAAATAGGCAGAGAGGCAGGCAGAGAGAGGAAGAAGCAGGCTCCCTGCTGAGCAGAGAGCCCAATGTGGGACTCAATCCCAGGACCCTGAGATCATGACCTGAGCCAAAGGCAGAGGCTTAACCTTCTGAGCCACCCAGGTGCCCCAAGGACATAATTTTAATTATACCCCTTCTACATTAAATTTCCTTGAGTTTCTTCCAGATACTTCAATATAGTCTGACCTACCTCTCCAATGTTGTGGGTTGGTTTCTTGGTGGACAACAAGGTCAGACTTCCCTTGGTACCTGAGGAGAAGTCATGCCATCTTCTTACGGAAGTGAAGCTGCAGGTGGTGGCTAGTGGGTCAGGAGGGATTGCCGCCCAATCCCTGCCCCAGCACAGTTGAGAGCAGGGCTGAAGAACTATTCATAGGGGGACTGGTCATGAGAGACCAGATAGAAGCTCTGACTTCCTGATATTTACCAGGAAACAAGAGAACCCAGTTGGAGGCCATCATTAGTGGTCCCCACAGAGTGAGATACACCCACAAGAGCCTGTGTGAGGAAAAGAATGGAGATATTGACGAGAATCCTCTGCACTATTTTCATATGACAAAAGGTAGGTCTACCTGTGCTGTGTTTTGCTGTGGGACAAAAAGACCACAGACTCAGAATGTTACAATATTCTGAGGCGACTTACGACAACTGCCTCATGGGAAGTTTGGAGAGGAGTGACTGGGTAGTTGGGAAGCCCCCACAGACCAATCTCTCACCACATCAGAATGATCAAACTTACTTTCTGTTTGATTATGACCTCAGATCCCTTCGGAGCGTCTGCTTGTATCCATAGAGGAGAAATATCACTGAGGGAAGGCAAACAGACTTTGTGCTACGCCATAAGGAAGCGGTGGCCCATATAATTCTAGTTAGCAATTTTAAAGTGGCTCTTTGAAAAAGTAATTAGCATGCATTTGAAAAAGATTCCACTGTTAGTCACAAAGGTTCCATTATGTTTCTAAAAGTTTATCTCATTTTCTCGAACCACTCAGGACTCTTACCTGCTCAGACTTCTGTGTTATTTCAGAAAGGCCGATTTCTTCCTCTCAAGGAGCAACTTCTTTCTATAGTTCCTACCTAGACAAGTATGAGTGGCAGGGATGCAATGAGGAATTGTCTCTATTAATTTGAGAATATTTATGAAAAACAATAGAATGTACATTACCTAGTATTTAGCAGCAGATTAAAGGCAGAAACATGTTGGCTTTTAAAAAAATTAACATAAAAGATATTATTTGCTTCAGGGGTACAGGCCTGTGATTCATCAGTCTTACACAATTCACAGCACTCACCATAGCACCTACCCTCCCCAATGTCCGAAGCCCCACCACCCCATCCCTCCTCCCCTCCTCCTCCCCAGCAACCCTCAGTTTGCTTCCTGAGACCAAGAGTCTCTTAAGGTGTCCCTCTCTGGTTTCATCTTGTTTCATTTCTCCCTCCCTTCGCCTATGATCCTCTGTTTTGTTTCTCAACTTCCTCAAATCAGTGAGTTTATATGATAATTGTCCCTCTCTGATTGACTTATAATACTGTCTAGTTCTGTCCACATTGTTGCATGCCAGAGGCCCGCTCTAGCCGAACCAGGGGTCCCTGAAGGAAGGACGGTGTCGGCGAATGAGAGAGCCCCGAAGATTCTTTTTGATCACCTGCCAGGCATCTCTGCCTTGCTGGCTTTCAGTGTCTTTATTTATAGGCAACAAGTTACAGATCATCATAAAGGAAAATTTTTTTGCAGGGAATGATTTTTGCTTACTCAGCGTTTTGCTTAATGAAACATAGCGCTTTGGTTAGTAAAACATATTTTTGCAGGTGTCCATATCTACAAGCTAAGTTAACTCTACGTTAACTCCCTCAACCAGGACATGTCAATTAGTAAGGTTATTTATGATTTCTTACATTTGGTGCCTAGATGATAAAGGGTTGATTAGTCATATGGTATTTTTTAAGCAGGCCTTACAGATAAGAAAGCAATTAAAAGGCTTAGATGAGTTATATACAAAGTTTAAGCTACATCATAAATATAATGGTCAGAAGTTAGTCTGGCATCAAAGAGAAAGATAACTTATTTTGCAAAGGTAGAAGCGCTTGCTCAAGCCTCTTTTCTATGACTGGGTGCAGAACTCCTTATTTATGGATCCCTTGTGTGTGTGGCAATGTCCTTGTTAGTACAGTTTTATTTCTTATGTTAAGCCCTTTATTTAACCATTCAAGAGCCCCGGCAATTTCCTCCACAGAGCCGCAGGAAATTTAAAGGGAAAGTACAAAAAATACACTCTTAAGGACTGTAAGGGAGTCTGGGTTTGGCCTAGGGCATCCTGAGGCCCTGTCAGGAGTAATGTGCTTTGCTTTTAGGATAAGGACCGATCAGTAGAAAGAGGAGATGTCAGGTTTACACCATGGAAGGAGCAAGGCTCAGAGCGCCCTTTCCTCGCTGTGACCACATCAGGCCCAGTGGGGTTATTTTATGGCGGCAGGAGCTGTGCTTCTACTGCTACCTTCTCACTGAGACTAACGGAAGTCAGTGAGTTTTCCCGGGAGGCAGGAGCTGTGCTCAGACTGCCATTTTCCCCATGGTGACTCCGCCAGCTTGTGAGACCCGGGAGGCTCCCAACAGTTGAAAATGGCAAGAATTTCGTTTTTCTTGACGGCTGCATAATATTCCATTTTATATATACACGACATCTTCTTTATCCGTTCATCTATTGAGTGATATCTAGGCTCTTTCCATAGTTTGGCTATTGTGGACATTGCTGCTATAAACTTTGGGGTGCACGTGCCCCTTTGAATCACTACATTTGTATCTTTGAGGTAAATACCAGTAGTGCGATTGCTCGGTCATAGGGTAGCTATATTTTCAACTTTCTGAGGAGCTTCCATACTGTTTTCCAGAGTAGCTGCACCAGTTTACATTCCCACCCACAGTGTAGGAGGGTTCCCCTTTCTCCGCATCCTTGCCAACATCTGTCGTTTCCTGACTTGTTAACTTTAGTCATTCTGACTGGTGTGAGGTGGTATCTCACTGTGGTTTTCATTTGTATTTCCTTGATGCTGAGGGATGTTGAGCACTTTTTCATGTGTCTGTTGGCCACTTGGATGTCTTCTTTGCAGAAATGTCTGTTCATGTCTTCTGCCCATTTCTGGATTGGATTATTTGTTTTTTGGGTGTTGAGTTTGATAAGTTCTTTATGGATTTTAGATACTAATCCTTTATCCGATATGTCCTTTGCAAATATCTTCTCCCATGCTGTCAGTTGTCTTTTGCTTTTGTCGACTGTTTCCCTTGCTGTGAAAAGCTCTTTATCTTGATGAAGTCCCAATAGTTCATTTTTGCCTTTGCTTCCCTTGCCTTTGGTGATGTTTCTGGGAAAAAGTTGCTGTGGCTGAGGTCCAAGAGGTTACTGCCTGTGTTCTCCTCAAAGATTTTGCTGGATTCCTGTTTCACATTGAGGTCTTTCATCCATTTTGAGTCTATTTTTGTGTGTGGTGTAAGGGAATATGTTGCCTTCTTTGCATATCCAGAGGCTATCAAGAACTATCTGTGGTACTGTATTGGGAAACTGATCAAAATTTTAAGTATTGTGTATGTGTATACCATGTTTTGTTTATCTATTCATTCATCAGTTATTTATAATGTTCTTAAAAATGTAGGTTGACTGGGATCTAATAGACATACAGTAAAGGAAACATAATTCAAGTATATGCTTTCTCTCCTACACACACACACACACACACACACACACACACACACACACACGTGCATCCATAAAGTCATCACCACTATATGGCATTACAAAAAAGTACAAGGGCATAGATTACATATCAGAGAAGCAAATGTTCATTGTTGGAGGAATGACCAAGATCTTACATTTTCTTGGAAGGTGCCAATGAAGTATTTTATGAGAGATTAGGAAGAGGGTTAGTAATGAGGCCATAAAAATTTTGCTGCTGCTTTCCCAGGCCAGGCTCTGCACCTGAAAGCAGGAAGAATTGCCAGATTCTTCAGAACAGATTTCAAAGCAGTGATCTACGTGACTTCAGCTATCATTAAGGAGTTGGTCAATTGTCTGTTAGGAACTTTCTGTTGAGTTTGAACAGAAGCTGCTCAATTTTCAGAGACAAGTGATTCAGTTGAGCCCGAAACAAAACTACAAATGTAGCCCAGTATGAAAAAGCCCCTGAACCCCATTGTTGTTCAACAGCCTCAAACTTACTGTCAGGGGTAACTGTTCCAGAGAGAGCAAGGTTGCTCTCTGAGCACAGGTTGTAGGTTCTTTGGGCCTAAAGAAGTCTGAAGGAGCTCTTTAAGCATGAAGTAAACATTCTAAATGACCAGCAAGCTCTGTTTGGCTTTAGTGGTAGGCTTTGTTCTTCCTTGGTGGCTCATCAAATAATGATATATGCTATGATCAATAGCATCTTTGATATGAAGAAATGTGGTCTTAGGAAAAGATATGAAAAGTGGTCCCAAGTTTCTAAGTGAGACATTTCTGGTTGTCATCTCCTTCTTGAGATACATTTGTCACTGTCACTCCATCTCAGGAGACTACAGCCAGAGCCAACGCAGGATGATGGGATCACGCCTGGCTGGAAGGTCCACCTGGTCAACCACACCTAGACAGTCCTATTTACATATCACTACTAGTCCAAGCTGATCCATTTAAATGATCACTTTAGACTTTACTTAAATTTCCCTTTGTCTTAATCCCCTCCCTTTCATGGGACTTTCTTGCTTGCCTTATCTAGGCAGAAGTAAACGGTGATTCACAAGAAATGGTCAGGGTGCTTGTGGCACGGACCTCTGTGTTTATTTTGCACTGGTACATATCAGCTTTGTCTGAGAAATGGCACTGGAATGTTTTGTGGGTTTTCACTTGAAATGAGAGGAGCAAGGTTAAACAGCCAAGGTTAGCCTTTCATGCCTTTCAGCTACTGCGTTAGCTCAGTCTCTCTCCCAGCCCAATAAGTGTTTACTGCCTCCCTGCTCATTGCTGGGTTTTACACACAGCGCATGAGAAAAAAGGTAAACGTGTAGCTTCATTTACTTCCTCTCTGTTCTGTGGCAGCTGTGTTGTACAGAGTGTTAAGCAGCAAATTGCCTGTAGGAAGGTGATCTTGGTAAGCTCGGATCAGTGAAGGAAAAGGCAATATTTACTTGAACTGATCAGATACTAAGTTTTGAAGATAATCAACATTGGACTTTACTGATGGAGCCTCTATGACCGTGAGGGCACTGGGTCTTGTTAATATTCAAAACTCTATGAAGTGGTTCTGTTTTACCCCTGCCCACCATCTGCTCCCCCACAACACCACTCTGGAGACAGGAAACTGGGCCTTGGAGGAGTGAAGCCACTTGCTCAGGATCTCACAGCTGTGCAGTTGGGGTTGGATGGTGGCAGTGATTTTACTATGATACAGTTGACACATAACATTATTAGTTTCAGGTGTATAACATACGATTGAAATTTGTATATATTGTGAAATTATCACCACAATAAACCTAGTAAACCTCTGTTCCATCACATAGTTAAAAATTTTTCCCCCTGTGGAAGAACTTTTAAAAGCGCCTCTCTTGGCAACTTTCAAATACACAACACAGTGTTATTAACTACAGTTCCCATGCTCTCCATTGGATCTCCAGGACTTATAACGGGAAGTTTGTACATGTTGACCACCTTCACCTGTTTCTGCCACCCCATACATCTTGCACCTGGCAACCTCCAATATATTCTTTGCATCCCTGAGTTCAGTTGTTTTGTTTAAATTCCATCAAGAAGGGAGATTGTATGGTATTTGTCTTTCTCTGGCTTATTTCACTTAACATAATGTCTTCAGATTCCATCCATGTTTTTACACATGGCAAGATTTCCTTCTTTTTTATGGTCGAATGGTCTTACATTGTAAATATATAGCACATTTTTTTCTTTTTCCTTTTAAAATTGAAGTATAGGTGACACCTAATGTTAGTTTCAGGTGTATGACATAGTGATTTGACAATTCTACATATTACATGGTGTCCACCATGTTAAGTGTAGTTACTACCTGTCCATATACAAAGTCATTACAGTGTTAATTGTATTCCCCATGCTGTACTTATTTTATAACTAGAACTTTGTGCCTCTTAATCCCCTTTACCAATTTTGCCCATCCCCATATCTCCCTCCCTTCTGGAAACCACCAGTTTGTTCTCTATGACTGGGCTGTGTGTGTGTGTGTCTTCATGTGCCTGTGTTTGTTTTTTAGGTTCCACGTATAAGTCAGATTATATGGTATTTGTCTTCTAATTTCACTCAGTATTATACCCTCTAGTCCATCCACTTTGCCACAAATGCAAGAGCTCATTCTTCTTATGGCTGAGAAACATTCTGTTGTGTGTATATAAACATATATACATTTTCCTCCCTCATTCATCTACTGATGGACATTTAGGTTGCTTCCGTACCTTGGCCATTGTGATTAATGCTGCAATAAACATAGGATACATATATCTTTTTGAATTAGTGTTTGTGTTTTCTTTGGGTAAATACCCAGCAGTGGAATTATTGGCTCATATGATATTTCTATTTTGATTTTTTAAAAAAGATTTTATTTATTCATTTGACAGAGAGATCATAAGTAGGCAGAGAGAGAGGAGGAAGCAGGCTCCCTGCTGAGCAAAGAGCCCGATGTGGGCCTTGATCCCAGGACCCTGAGATCAAGACCTGAGCTGAAGGCAGAGGCTTTAACCCACTGAGCCACCCAGGCACCCCTCTATTTTAATTTTTTGAGGAACCTCCATACTGTTTTCCAGAGTGGCTGCACCAATTTACAGTCCCATCAACAGTGCATGAAAGTTTCCTTTTCACCACATCTTTGTCAGCACTTGTTATTTCTTAACTCTTTGATATTAGCCATTCTAACCAGGTAAGTGTAAGGTAATACCTCATTGTGGTTTTGATTAGCATTTCCCTGATGATTAGTGATGTTGAGCATCTCTTCATGTGTCTGTTGGCCATCTATAGGTCTTCTGTAGAAAAATGTCTATTCAGGGGGCACCTGGGTGGCTTAGTCTGTTAAGTATCTGACTCTCGGTTTGTGATTGTGATCTCATGGGGCATGAGATCGAGCCCTGTGCTGGACTCTGTGCTCAATGGGGAGTGTGCTTGAAGATCCTCTCCCTCTGCCCCTCCACCCACTTGCTCTCTGTCTCTCTAAATCTTTAAAAAAGGAAAATGTCTATTCAGGTCCTCTGTCCATTTGTTAAAAAAGATTTTATTTTAATGCCACTGGGGGGGAGAGGGAGAGAGAGAATCTCAAGCAGACTCTGTGCTGAGTATGGAGGCCATTGAGGGGCTTGATCCCACAACCCCAAGATCACGACCTGAGTCAAAATCAAGAGTTGGACACCCAACTGACTGAACCACCCAGGCACCCCTGTCCATTTTTAAAATCAGGCTGTTGTTTGGTATGGAGTTGTATGACTTCTTTATATATTTTGGATATGAACCCCTTGTCTGATATATCATTGGCAAATATCTTCTCCCATTCAGTAGGTTCCCTTTTCATTTTGTTGATGGTTTCTTTCACTGTGAAAAAGCTTTTAATTTTGGTATAGTCCCAATTAGTTTCTTTTGCTTTTGTTTCCCTTGCCTGACAAGGCATATCTAGAAAAATACTGCTAGGCTGATGTCCAAGAGATTACTGCCTATGTTTTCTTTCTAAGAGTTACATGATTTCAGGTCTCACATTTAGGACTTTAATCCATTTTCTGTTTATTTTTATGTATAGCATGAGAAAATAATCCTATTTATTCTTTTGCATGTAACTCTCCAGTTTTCCCAGTGTCATTTTTTTGAAGAGACTGTATATTTTTGCCTCCTTTGTCATAGATTAATTGACCATACAAGTGTGAGTTTATTTCTGGGCATTCTCTTCCATTCCATTGATCTGTGGGTCTATTTGTGTGCTGATACTGTACTGTTTTGATTACTACAGCTTGTAGCATATGTCAAAATCTGGGATTATACTTCCAGCTTTGTTCTTTCTCAAGATTACTTTGGGTATATGGGTTCCATCAAACTATCATGGTTCCATACAAATTTCAGGATTATTTGTTCTAGTTCTGTTAAAAATGCTGTTGGTATTTTGATAAGGATTGCATTAAATATATAGATTGCATTGGGTAATAAGTATGTGCATTTTAACAATCTCAATTATTTCAATCCATGAGCATAATATATCTTTCCATTTATTTGTGTTTCCAATTTCTTTCATCACAGTCTTATGATTTTTAGAGTACAGTTCTTTTGGGGCGCCTGGGTGACTCAGAGGGCCTCTGCCTTCAGCTCAGGTCATGATCTCAGAGTCCTGGGATCAAGCCTCACATTGGGCTCTCTGATCAGCAGAGAGCCTGCTTCCTCTCTCTGCCTGCCTCTCTACCTACCTGTGATCTCTCTCTCTGTCAAATAAATAAATAAGATCTTTTTTTTAAAAAAGAGTACACTTCTTTCACCTCCTTCATTAAATTTATTCCTTTTTGATGCAGTTGTAGATGGGATTTTTTTTTAAGTTTATCTTTCTGTTGCTTTGTTATTAATGTGTGGAAATGCAACAGATTTCTATATATAAATCTTGAAATTTACTGAATTCATTTATTAGTTTTCATACTTTTTTGGTGGAATCTTTCAGATTTTCTGTGTATAGTATCATGACATCTGCAGATAGAAAGCTTTGCTTCTCTACAAATTTGGATGCCTTTTTTGTTTTCTTGTCTAATTGCTCTGGCCAGGACTTTCTGCACTATGTTGAATAAAAGTGGCAAGAGTGTGAATCCTTGTCTTATTCCTAATCTCAGGAAAAGTTTCAGTGTTTTACTACTGAGTAAAATGTTAACTGTGGGTTTGTCATATATGGCCTTTATTATGTTGCGGTATGTTCCCTTTACATCCAGTTTGTTGAGGGGCACCCAGGTAGCTCAGTTGTTAGGCGACTGCCTTCGGCTCAGGTCATGATCCCAGAGTCCTGGGACTGGCCCCACATGGGGCTCCCTGATCGGCGGGAAGCCTGCTTCTCCCTCTCCCACTCCCCCTGCTTGGGCTCCCTCTCTTGCTGTCTCTCTCTCCCTCAAATAAATCAATAAAATCTTTAAAACTGAATAAATAAATCCATTTGCTTGAGAGTTTTTATCAGAAAATGTTGAATATTATCAGATACTTTTTCTGTATCTATTGAGATGATCATATGATATTTCTCCTCCAATTTTGTTAATTTGCTGTATCACGGTGATTTTGCAGATATTGAACCATTTTTGAATCTCTGAAATAAATAACTTGATCATGGTATATTATCTTCTTAAAGTAGTGTTGAATTGGGTTTGCAAATACTTTGTTGAGGGTTTAGCGTTTATGTTCATCAGAGATATTGGCCTATAATTTTTTTTCTTGTAGTGTCCTTGTCTGGTTTTGATGTCAGGGTAATGCTGACTAATAAATGAGTTTGGAAGTGTTCTCTCCTCTTCTAACTTTGGAATAGTGTGAGGAGAGTAAGTATTCTTCTCTAAATGTTTGCTAAATTCATTGGGGAAGCCATCTGGTCCTGGACTTTTTGTTTTTTGGGAAGCTTTTGATTACTGCTTCAATTTCCTTCCTAGTAATTGGGCTGCTCAGATTTTCTGTTTCTTCATAATTCAGTCTTAGTAGTTTTTTTGTTTTGTTTTTGTTTTTAAAGATTTTCTTTATTTGACAGAGAGAAACACAGAGAGAGGGAACACAAGCAGGGGGAGCAAGAGAGGGAGAAGCAGGCTTCCCGCCGAGCAGGGAGCCCGATGTGGGACTCGATCCCGGGTCTCCGGGATCATGACCTGAGCCGAAGGCAGTCACTTAACCAACTGAGCCACCCAGGTGCCCCGCCCTCCTCTTTTCCACATGGACTTCCACTTCCAGAATCTTCTCAGCTGGCCCTTCACTTCTAGTTGTTTCCTCTTTCTTTCCTTCCTTGGTGAGCTCTGCTGCCAAATAAGAATTCTTGAACCGCAGCTGAGACAGGCGGCTCCCAGGACAAAGATGGCGGCCATTAGGATCAGAGAATTTCTGAACTGAAAGAGCTGTCTTTTAGATTCAGGGTTTTCCAGGTTTAGGGCTAAGGCTTAGGGTTAGAGCTTCAACACAGGGAAAAAACTGAGGCCTGGAGAAGCCAGCTAGCTATAACTAAAGTCCCATGGTGAGGGAGAGGAATATTTTTATAGACATTGGTGATCAGTTGGAATGTACCCTGGGCAGTCCCTGGAAATTGACTTTGTGCATAAATCCCGGATATCTTCCTGTTCTCCCTTTGCTTCCATTGCAGAGAATGAGAGCAGAAAATGTTTCCGTTCATGGGTGTAGAGAATGCGGTGCCAATTAATCCGAGCTTTTCTGGCCTCATTCAACACTTTCCAGAGGAGTGTTGTATTTGTATGTATGTCTTTCCTTTGGCATTAGGATTCCACCTGCTTTAGCCCCACAAAGGCTTGTCTTCCTTATTCTGCCATTCATCTGACTATGTAGCAGGTTTTTCCTGATTCTCCCACAGCTCATTCTATTTGCTTGTCACTGTGTGTTTCTGCTTTCTGCCTGCCCTTGGGCCTCCCAGGGGCACTTCTGTCTCCCTTCATGAGTGCCACCTTCTAACCTCTCCCGGTTTTGGCTCTTTCACAGAACCAACAAGTGAGTGATTCTCTTAATTAAAAAAAAAAAAAAAAAGTCCCCACAGGTATGATTGGATCGGCTTGGTGTTAGAAGCCCTTTGTCTTTTCAAGATTGCACGGACGAGGGTTTTACACGAAGGCATTGTGAATGGGAAGTTGACTAGAGCCCACAAGAGTACAGGTTTTTCCCCACCATGTGAAAGCAGAGGCTGCTCAGGAAAACTTTCATAAGCCACATGGTGTAAAGGAAGAATATCCCCTGCTTTCTGAAAGTTTCTGTTAAGTCGTTTTGCTTTTTTGAAAGACCTATAGTAGTACAGTAGCAGTCTTTTTTTGTAAAAGTGAAAATTCTTTTTGGATTTCTTTTTTTTTTTTTTAAAGATTTATTTGACAGAGAGATCACAAATAGGCAGAGAGGCAGGCAGAGGGATAGGAGAAAGCGGAGAACCCGATGTGGGCCTTGATCCCAGGACCCTGAGATCATGACCTGAGCCGAAGGCAGAGGCTTTAACCCACTGAGCCACCCAGGCATCCCTCTCTTTGGATTTAACACACACTAACATGCATCTGTCCTAAAGTGAAGTGAGTGTGGTATGAGGAAAGCAGGGGATACCCATATCTTATTTTTATTTAAGATGTTATTTGAGAGAGAGTGTGTGTGGACACACGAGTGGGGACAGGGGCAGAGGGAGAAGCAGACTCCCCGCTGAGCAGGGAGCCTGACATGGAACTTGATCCCATGACCCATGAGATCATGACCTGAGCTGAAACAGAGTTGGACCCTTAGCTAGCTGAGCCACACAGGTGCCCCCTGAACTGTGTTTTCCATAAGAAACACGAGGTGACGGTGGTAGTGTGGGGATGAGGGAGGTGGTGGTAGAGGAATGGGTAGTAGAGCTCCTGTCCATACTCGCAGGCTGCAGACCACCTTCTCCTTATTCCCCTGAAACACGTACCTTTTTCATACCACTAATGCTAAATGTCCCTGAATTTAGCCACTTCTGTATGAGTTAGGAATATGTGAATGACTGCTCATATCAGAGACATGAGGAAGTGGTGGCTATATAAGTTATCTCCGCCTTCTATCAATGAAACGTCTAAGTAGGTAATCCAAAACTGGTGAAATGGCTCCAAGGCATTACTTTCAACTCGTGGCTTCCATTTTCAATGTTACCTCAAGGTCTTTGATATCTGCAGAAGCTCCAGCCATTATATCTGCATTCATGAGTTCCCAAAGAAGGAAAAGAAGAAGGGTTTAGTCTCTCCTTTTAAAAAAGTTTTATTTAAATTCATTTAGTCAATGTACAGTACATCATTAATTTCTGATGTAGTGTTCACGGACTCATTAGGTGCATATAACTCCCAGTGCTCATCCCATCCCCCATCACCTGGTTACCCCGCCCATTTCCCCTTCTGCAGCCCTCAGTTTGTTTCGCCCAGTCAGGAGTCTGTCATTGTTTGTGTGTCTCTCTGATTTTTTCCCATTTAGTTTTCTTTCCCTCCCCCTTTGATTTTCTGTACTATTTCTTATGTTCCACATATAATTGAAACCATATGATAATTGCCTTTCTCTGACTGACTTATTTTACTTAGTATAATCCCCTCCAGTCCCATCCCTGTCGATGCAAATGGTAGGTATTCATCCTTTCTGATATTAACCTCTCCTTTTTGAAGAACTTTCTCAGAAGCCCCATTTCTCACTTCCAGTGATAGTTTTGTTTGTGGTTTCCATATAGTCAAATCTGCCTTGTTTTTGTTTATAATTTTCTGGTCTTGGTGTAATATTAAAAAGAACTTCCTGGGCACCTGGGTGGCTCAGTGGGTTAAAGCCTCTGCCTTCCGCTCAGGTCATGATCTCAGGGTCCTGGGATCCAGGCCTGCGTTGGGCTCTCTGCTCAGCAAGGAGCCTGCTTCCTCCTCTCTCTCTGCCAGCCTCTCTGCCTACTTGTGATCTCTTTCTCTGTCAAATAAATAAATAAAATCTTTAAAAAAAAAA
>PITA01028420.1:0-19395 GCA_004023965.1 Spilogale gracilis
AGTGGGGCCAAGGGGCAGCAGGCAGCTGTGACCCAGTTCCTGGAGCTTCTCATGGTATTTGAGGATGGGGCAGTAGAGACGGAGATTGTAACCACATGGTTGATGATCTTTGCTCACTGTGCCTTGTTTTGAAGATTTTATTCATTTACTTGAGAGTGAGAGCAAAGAGTACGTGCGAGAGAGTAGGAGCAGGGAGGAAGGACAGAGGGAGAGGGAGAAGCAGGCTCCCCACTGAGCAAGGAACCCGACACGGGGCTCGAACTCAGGACACTGGCATCATGACCTGAGCCAAAGGCAAATGCTTAATCGACGATGCCCTCCACTTTTTAAAAGTTTTTGTACCTAATGCTGCTCTTCATTTGTCACCTGGCAGAGAATATTACTTTCTGATGTACAAAGAATGTGTGTGCCTTAAGATAACATGTCTTCCTGTGGCCAGCTAGTTGGTAGTGAGGCCGTTTGAATAAAAACGTATCTAGACTACATCACTAAGTTAATGTTATCTGAAATTCCAAAGAATGTATAACCAAGTTTCCCTTAAGAACCTGTAGTTGATGATTATCAGTTTGCGGTTCCTCTCACGTTGCCGAATGCTTGGTTATATCTGGCCAGAAAGTGCTCATTTACACCCCTCACTCCACTGTGTCAGAAAAAGGTGTTTTGAATAGATTTCTTCTTCTATTCGTGCACTTGGCATACACTTCCTGAGCAGCTCTCTTGGATTGTAGGAATATGCAGGGCAAATGAGACAGCAAGACTACCTTCTGAGCTGATTGGGAGAAATAAACCGTAAACAATGATGTTCTGAGGAGCCCCTGACCATAGAGGACGGAGAGGAGATTTCTTCCTTGGCATCTTCTAAAGGGGATGATCAGGGAGGACTTCTTGAGGAGACAGAACATGAGCTGACTGATTGTGTAGGGAGACATCCCAGGATAGGCACCAGTGTGGAGAATTGTGTACAAGAGAGAGATGAGTTGGCACATGTAGGGCAGAGGCAGCTCAGAGTTGGAGCAGATCAAGCCCCAGGTCCTAGGAATGTTTCCATAGGTGATGCAAGTCAGGGAGGAGCTTGGGGCAGGAGGAGGCTGGACCCCGTGGCCCCACTGGGCATGGCGGGGAGGATCTGGGGGCAGGAGGAGGTTGGACCCCGTGGCCCCACTGGGCATGGCGGGGAGGAGCTCGGGGCAGGAGGAGGCTGGACCCTGTGGCCCCACTGGGCATGGGGGGAAGGAGCTCGGGGCAGGAGGAGGCTGGACCCCGTGGCCCCACTGGGCATGGCGGGGAGGATCCTGGCCGGCTTTTACAGGACAAAGATAATTTGTGTCAAAGAAGCCACAAAACAAAGTGGGGGGCAGGCAGGACCACCCACGATCTCTTGGAAGCCTCATAGAGATTTGGGTAGAATAACAGTTTGGGAGGGTAGGGAAAGTGTGTGTCTGAAGGAAGGAGGGAGGGGGAACCAAAGCTGCCCACACGAGGCTGAGGAGTGTCTGCCCAGAAGGTGTGAGTGGGAACTTACTGTAAATAGGGTCTTCGCCAAGTTAAGAGGAAGTCCTACTGGAGCAGGATGGGTCCCAGGCCAACGATCCCTGTCCTTATAAGAAAAGGGACATTGGGACACAGAAGAGAACTAGGTAAGCACAAAGACAGGAGACAGAGAGATGTGTTCAGAGAGCGCCTAGGATCACATGGGGTTAGAAGCTGGGGGAGGCAGGACGTGGCTTCCTCTGAGCCTCCAGGAGCAGTGCAGGCCTGCCCCTCCTGGATCTCAGACTTCTGGCCTCCAGAGGGTGAGACAACACATTTTTGTCATTGTTAAGCCCCCCAGCATCCTGTGTTTCATTAAGGCAGCCCCAGGAAACTAATGCAGATTCCTCGCCAGGTTCCAGAGACTTCTATTGTGATAGTCATTATTTTCCAAGTGTCGGGGTGGTTCCATGGCCCCCCTCATGCAGCGGGCACCCTATGACAGATAGGTCTTCTGGTCTTTGTCAATAAGACAAGCTCTTTGGAGGGGACCAAGCTGACGTCTGATGCTGAGAACATAGCGTGTGGAGGGTGATCTGAGAACAGCATGGTAGGGACCATGCAGGACCCCTATTCCAGGGCTGGCCTGCAAGCATGCCCGTCCAGTGCCCGATGACCACCCAGAGGGGACAGCAAGCAGACTTCCCACTGTGGGGGAGTCAGGAGGGCTAAAGCATCCGATGATGGAGCCAAGGATCTCAACGGGCTAAAAATGGGTCTGAGACGACCATGAGAATTGTCAGAATGCGAAGTCACCGGTCCTCTGTGGACACTGGGTGGGGCCAGGCCGAAGTTTCTAGAACGCCAGACCTGGTGGGAAATTGACACGGATGAGGCCGAAGACACCGGGGAGGGGAAGGGAAGCAGGATCTGGAGACGGAGGCCGGCCTGAAGAAGCCAATGGAGCAGAAGGAGCCGGAGGAGCCAGAGAGGTCTGAGCACCCTGGACCAGAGTGCCACACCGGTCCTCAGGCCCAGGAGTACAGAAGGGAGCAAGAGGGAAGGGCCCAACCTAGGGCCAAAAATCAGCTACGGAAGCGGCCCCTGGTTCAGAGCTGGAATCCAATCTGTGTCCTGAGCTCCCCCAGGAGGTGGGTGCCGGCTGGGTGGGGGATGGGGCGGGTTGCACTGCAGAGGATTCCCAGCCCAGAGGGGCAGCTGAGAGAGGGCAGCCTCACCAGGCAGTGCAGAGCCTGGACCTTTCAGGAACAGCAGACAGGTACACAGCTGCCCTGCCAGCGAGCAGAAGCCAGCAGACGTCCCACCTCGCGGGCAGCGCTGGGCCCTGTCCGTCCGCTGGTCATTGGCTGCTCACGAGTTCCTCAAGACTAGAAGCCCTGGTCACGGCAGAGGTCTGAGCTGTGAGCCTCCGACTCAGGATGCACTGAATGTGGCCAGTCATCAGGTCCTGTGACTGAGCATGGGGACAGCAGAGGAGAGACAGTAGGGCACGGGCCCCCAGGCTCCAGACTGCAGTGAGAGAGCCCCAGGCCAGAGTGGCCAGCACCGGGCTGGCAAGAAGTACGGTTTCCAAGCTGTGGCCCCGAGGCTGAGGGATACCCCTGATGGGGAGATGGGGGCCCAGGCAGCTCCTTACTAAGAATAAGATGAAAACTTATAAAACTAGAAGACTCAACATCGCCTCACCCAAGGCATCCTCTGCGGAAGGGGTGGGGGTGGGGGCCCGGCCGTGGCACCTGCCCTGGGGCTGCCCTCCTGCAGCAGGTACTCAGACTACGGGAGCACAGTCCCAAGGGCCTGCGTGCTCGGGGCCCAGGCTCAGGTCCAGCCCGGGATTTCAGGACAGAGGTGACCATGGTGCTGGTGGGTGAGGGCTTCAGGGTGGAGAGAAGCTGGAGAAACACAGGGAACAGGGACTGTGGTTTCTGGGGCACGAAGGAAGCAGGGTTAGGATTCCCGCTCACGGCTGACAGCCGCCCGCTGAGCCACAGCCTCCACTCATGGGGGACATTCGAGCATCCATGGACCGCTGGGCACCAACCCAGCACAGGAGACGTGGCAGGGGCCCTCGTGGGGGGGCTTGAGGGGAGGAGCAGGTGGGGTTCCCTGGGGAGGGCCGGGGGGCGGTTAGTCTACCCAGGCAGGCCCGTCCTGCAGGCTCCGTGCTGTCAGCCAGCACCTTGGGACAGGCTCTGGTGCATATCAGGTGCTCAGGGAACATCTCAGACAACCAGACTCGAAGATAAACAGAGGTCGCTGGTGTCCTTTCCACACGAAAACTAAGACTGGCGTTGGTCCTAATGGAATCTCAGGGCAAGGGACGGCCCGGCACTGGTGCCTGTCGGGGTTCCAGGCCGCCCCGGAAAGGACCTTGGGTCCCTGTGGGGAGCTGGGGGCGCGGGCTGGGGGGACCGCTCGGCCTTGTCGCGCTGGCCCTGTGCCCCGCAGGGCCGGGAGCTGCAGGCTGCCGCAGAAGGCACAGATCCAGGCATCTGCTTCCTCTTAGTCCCTCCGTGGACCGTGAGTAAGCCGAGGGCTTTCCTGCCCTCCTCTGCGGGGCGGGTTACGGGAAGCCGGAGAAATAACAGAGTGTGAGTCCTGTGTGAGTGTGCCCGGGGCTGGTAGCAGGAGGAGGAAATTCCTGAAAAAACAGCTCATGTGGATGGAGGCCCGGCAGGATGAGGTCATGGGTTATTTAAATTCTTGGCATGAAATGATCACTCACACAAAAATGCTAGAGGGGGAGCTGGGGTCAGATGGACGGGCTCTGGGCACACAGGCCGTAGGGCAGCGGTGGGGAGACCCCTTTTCCTGGGAGAGGAGATCAGATGAGATGGGATGGGCAGAGAGCCCCGGTTCCAGCCCCGAGCCCGCCGTGGGAGGCCATGAAGTCCCCTTCTGGGCCTTGGCTTTCCCGGTGAAATGGGCACAATCACAGAACGCCACGAGTCAGAGCCTGCTCCCGAGTCAGGCCCAGGCTGCCTGTGTGCACACTACCGTTGGGGAGGCCTGCCTTCCCAGTCCTCCATTGGCTCCTCCGGAAACGGCAGCAGGCCCAGACCTCCCCAGCCTCTCGGGAGAGCCCGGTCCAGCTCCCGCTGCTCTGAAAGCAGGGACTGGAGCAGAGCGGGCTGAAGCAAGCTGGTGGCATCGCCAGGAGCGGGGCCGAGGCTGCAGGTGTCCCGGCCTCGTGCTCCTGCCTCCAGATCAGCCTCCTGGGCTATGAAACACGGGGTACCGCCCCTCTGCTCACTCGAGGTGCTTGTTTCTTCGGAACGCCCTGGGATGCTGTGGGAAGAGCGGACCCCACAGCAGGGGTTGCCGGCTCTCTGGGTGAGCCAGTGAGTGTGGGGTAGCCTGCTTGCCATCAGGGCGCCCTCTCGGAGGGTGTTCTCGTCAGGGGGCTGCTGATGCTGCTGGTTGGGCAGGGGGTTTAGGCCTCACCCCTGCCAGCCCGCACCCCCTGGCCCAGACCCGTCCCCCGACTCTGTTCAAGGGTGCCCTGTTGCAGACCCCATGTCCACAAAGGGAGCTCCAATACCCTCACTTTCTCTGCCCGCAAATAGGAGAGCCGTCCCCCCACCTTCTCAGATGAGCACGTGTCAGTGAGGGTCGGGGCAAGGGCTCGTCCTCCTCACCCCTGCTGGGGCCCAGCCTAGAGGATGTGCCCGGTGAGTACTGGCCGATCTGATGAACACGCAGGTGGCTCTCGGCTGGGAGCGTGCGGCACGGCGAGCCGGAGGGGGCGGGGGGATGGGTAGTCACCAACTGGTCTCATCCAGAATCCAGTTTATCCTTGAGTTTTGCTCTTGGAGGAGAGTGTCCGACACTCATTCATTAGTATCCTTGTTCATTCGCTAAGCCAGTCAGTGCAGTCAATGAACAGCGTATGCCTGAAACCACACGAGTGGCCGAGTGTGTGCCCCCGAGGGGTGAGGCCGACGGCCCGTAACTCAGCCCGGCGGCGGTGGCAAGCGTCCCACGTGTAAGGTGCCACCTCCCAGGTCAGTGACACTGGAGCAGCGGGAGGGAGGGCTGCTTCCGGGCAGCGTCCCCTTCTCAGCGGGGCCCCCGTGCCCGCGGGCCACACTGCCAGCAGGGGGACGGCCCCTCTCCGAAGGCGGGAGCAGCTCTGGTTTGGAACGACTGTGTGCTCGTGGGTCATTTCTAGAAGGAGGTGGAAGTCAGCACGAGCACGTCCATTTATTAAGTGCCTACTGTGTGCTACTGCCTTGCACCTGAGATGTTCTCTCTCAGTTCTCACGACCAGATCGTGTGCTGGGTGTGCCCAGCCGCACTTACAGAAACGGAGGCTCAGCAGCTCGACCGCACGGCCACCGCGGTCAGCCCTGCCCGCCCTGCTGGGTCTCCCCACACGGGTCTCGATCCCGGCTTACAGGGGTGAGCAGGGTTCTTGGAAATACCAGGGGCGACTTGAGGAGGAGTGTCTAGCATCCCTTGGAAGACAGAGCATCTGAGCAGAAATGCCGGGACCACAAATCAGTGGCGAGTTTCTTTCCACGCATGTGTGTCAGACCCCTGAGGGTAGGGGTTTGTCTCTGATGCTCCTTGCCCCGGAAGCTAGCACACAGGGGCTTTGGGGTCGCTGACTGGCAGGCAGAAACGTGCCGTCTGAGTTCACAGGCCGCAGGGGAGGGCCTGGGCTGAGGAGGCCCCATCACGTCCCCTGGCCTGCGGTGGCCCCGCCAGATCCAGACCCAAGGTCCTGTGCCTGCCAGTCACAACGAAGCCCCCACTCAGCAGTGGGGTCTCCCTCTGGGCTCTGGGAGGTGATATAGGTGGGGCTGAAAGGCTGGTAGGAAGCCTTACAGTCCAAGCTATGGCTTTGGTCCACGGCGTGCCGGGCGGTGTGGGAGGCAGCCGTCCGCTCAGGCTGACCCCCGTGGGGAGCAGGGACGGACGACCGCAGGCTCACGTGCCAGCAGGCCCTCTCCTGGAGGGAACGACAGAGCTGGTGCCTCAGGAAGGTGTAAGTTCTTCTCGGGGGCCTGGCAGTGGCCTCTCTCCTCGGGCCTCGGCGCTCCCAGAGGACCCCGCCTCCAGCTGGCCATCCTCCAGGTCACCGCAGAGCAGGTCGGCTCAAGGGAGGGCCCTCCGGAGCCTCCGCGGACCTGGGCAGGGGAAGGAAAAGAAGCCGCCGGACGAAGGTGTCTGGAGGGAGCTGGCTCGGCGAAATGCCGCCATCAAGCACCCGGGGCGCACAGCCCCCTGAGCCCGCGGGGACCAGGCAGTAATTCAGCAGGCTGGACGTGAGGGGGAGGGAAGCAGGACAGCGGCAAGCCTGGAAACACGCGGCCCACAGCAGCCACGAGCTGGGAGAGGCTCGGACAACGTGCCTGGCCCCTCGGGAAGGGACTGAGCTGAACAGGCAGGGTGCCAGGCCCCCAGGGGAGCCAGGAGGCCCGCAGAGGGATTTGTGCCGGCTTAATGAGCAAGCAGAGTCGGGAGGACCCCTGGGCAATGGGCACAGACCCGCCGGCCTGTCAGCGGGGTCCCAGGTTGGCGGCAGGGCAGATGGGGGCTGCAGGGTCAGGGGGCCTCAGACTGCAGCGGGGGACCTGGCCTCGGGCAGCCCCCAACCCCTGACGCTTCTTGGGAGCTGGGCTGACACAAAAGTAGAGAAATAAAAAGGAGCCCCTGTGCTGGACCGGGGGGCAGAGCTGGCCGTCCTCCTGGGGAAGCCAGGGCGGCCGCGCTCCTCTCCGCGGGAGCACCCACACTCCTGGTGGCGGGCCGCCCCCAGCAGCCTCTGCGGGCACTCTCCCAAGGAGGCTCCCGCGCCTTCTCAGAGGGCACAGCAGCGCGTCCCGGAGAGCCAGGGAACTAAGTGCCCAGCCTCTTTCCAAGGAGACCTTCTGTATGCACGTGTGTGTCGTTCAAAGGGACTCTCATGACCAGTGCTTCTGTTTTTCTCACCCCTAAAGAGCTCCGTGCTCCCACACTCAGACTACAGAAGCCGCCCGGGCCCCGCAGGCCGCGAGCGACACAGACACCCCGTTATCGCCCGGGAGGCGCTGCCGCGGCGCTTCGCCCACATGTGCCCCCAGCTGTGTGTTTCGGGAGCCGCCGGCTTGGTGCTGCATGCCCCGTGTGCTGCCCCGGGAGAGCGCGCACATGGCAGGGGGTTTCACAAGCAGATTCATGTGACTGACGTTTACACAATCTTGCGGTAATTAGGCAGGAATCTGAGCGCAGAGACAAAGGCGAGGCGCCCGGGCCAGGCGGGTTGTCCTCACCACTCACTCGGCGTCTGCATGTGCGCACCGTGCGATCATGGAATTCATTATTTAGTGAAAAAGGGCAGAAGAATCCAGTGATCATAAGCTGCCCCAGCTGGCAGATGTGAGGACAGATGTGAGCACGGCTCCCAGTGGCGAGCAAGGCTCGCCTTGCGAAGTACAAGCCCAGGAGAGCCCTGAAGGTCCCACTCCCTAGGGGTGGGCCCGGCTCTGCGTGGAGTCCTGGGATGCAAGACCTCATACGAAGCCTCACAGATGGTGTTTTTACTCAATTGCGGGTTGTTTTCCGGAGTCCTTGGCAGACCTTCCATGTTAGCCGGGGCTCCCGGAGAAACAGAGGCCCCGTGGAGGAGGTTTATCACCGCAGCCGCTCACGTGGGGACGAGGCCGGCAGGGCTCAGGGTCTACAAACACGCAGCCGGGAGCTGGGAGAGCCCATTGCTCGCGTCCAGCCTGTCTACACAGCCTGAGGATCCGGAAGAGTGGTGTCTTTCCTGCCTGACGATCAGCAGCCTCAAGACCCAGAGAGAGCCAGTGTTCCCGTCAGAGTTCAAAGGAGAAGAAAAGCCAAAGTCCCAGCTGAAGGGTGGTGCGGCAAGAAGAGTGCCCTGTCACTCGGGGGAGGGCCTGCCTGTCGCTCTGCCCACGGCTCCAACAGACCCAGGGCGGCCCTCCCTCATTGGGGAGGGCGCCATTTTGCTCAGTCAACAGCCTAGTCTATAGAACTGATATCATTAAGGGTATAAAAGGAAACACTGTCAGTCTGGTTTTCAAGCTATTGCAAATCAGAAAAAATAATAAATTTTCTATAATTATAAATTTTAATAAGGTGTTTTATTATATTCATTCTGAAGAGCAGTTAAAAAATCCACATGAGATGTTCTTAAGTAATTAATTAATTTTTTTTAAAGATTTTATTTATTTGACAGAGAGAAACACAGCCAGAGAGGGAACACATGCAGGGGGAGTGAGAGAGGGAGAAGCAGGCTTCCCGCCGAGCAGGGAGCCCGATGTGGGACTCGATCCCAGGTCTCCGGGATCATGACCTGAGCCGAAGGCAGTCACTTAACCAACTGAGCCACCCAGGTGCCCCAATTAATTTATTTTTTAAAGGTCTATTAATTTATTCAATGAAGCAAGGAGGTAACTGGGGGCTGGGCCTGAAGGAGGGCACATGATGGAGCGAGCACTGGCTGTCCTACACAACTGGAGAGTCACCGAATTCCACCCCTGAAGCGAATGCTGCGCTATATGTTAACGACGAACGGACCACTGAACTCCACGTCTGGAACTAATGATGTACTATGTGGCTAATTGAATTTAAATGAAAATAAATAAATAAATAAATTGAACTTAAAAAATTTTTTTAAAGAATTCACCTAGGAACAGTATACATATTTTTAATTAAAATTGTCCATTCGAAAATGAAGCCACTGATACAAAGTCAAAGGAAAATTGGGCAAAACAAAGGTAAGTTTGGTGCTATCCAAGATCCAAACCAAGCATTATATTAAAGTGTTGCAATTTAACTCATAATAGGTATTTACCATTCTCTGGATTTATTCTACCATCGAGTATACATATTTGTTGGTCAAATCAAGAAATCTACTATTTTTTATATAGTTCTTTAAATAATTTTGTGTTTTAACTTCATACTGGGGTTAAAAGTGACACAGCAGGTCTGTATGTCCCCTTATGAGGCACATTCTTTCATACCCTTCTGTATTCATTCAATGTTCTGTTCCTTCACCTCAAATTGAAGGTATCTCCATAGCACTTTTTTAAGGCAGGTCTAGGCGTGATGAACTCCCTCATTTTTAATTTGTCTGGGAAAGATTTTACCTGTCCATTTTTTTCCAATTTGCCATTGTACTAAAATACACATCATATAAAATTAATGATCTGAATTAGTTTTTGGTGCACAGTTCAGTGATGCTAAATGCATTCACAACAATGTGTAACTATCACCAGCCTCCATCTCCTTAAAAACTGGATTTATCTTTTCTGATCTTTTCATCTTACAAAACTGAAACCGTGTACTCATTAAACACTAACTCCCTATTTCCTCCTCTTCCCAGCCCTTTGGAACCACCATTCTACTTTCTGTCTGCATGATTCTGACTACTCAAGTATCTCCTATAAGTGGAATATCATAGTACCGTCATTTTGTGATGGCTTATTTCATTTAGCATAATGTCCGGTTCATCCATGTTGAAGCAGGTGTCAGCATTCCTTTCTTTTGTAAGACTGAATCACATTCTATTGTATGGAGAGACTACATTTTGGTTACCCATCCATCTATCAATGTCCACTTGGTTTGCTTCCATTTTTAGCCATTATAAGCAATGTTGTTATGAATATATGTGGACAGATACCTCCTCCTAAACACCCTGATTTCAGTTCTTTTGGGTAAATACTCATAACTGGAATTGCTGGATCACATGGTAATTCTATGTTTAATTTTTGAGGAAACATCATACTGTTTTACATAGTGGATATACCATTGTGCATTGCCACCACGCGTATACAAGGCTTTCCATTTCTCCTCCTCCTTACCAACACTGGTTCATTTTGTTTATAGTAGTCATCCTACTGAATGTGAGGTGGTATACCATATAGTGTGATTTGCATTTCATGGAACATTGAGTATTGTGCTCAGAAAGTTCTTGCTTTCAGAAGTGAGAAATAATTAGCCTTAAATTCTGTGCTGCTCTCAGCCCACCTTGTGAATCTCAAAATCAGGACCTGAAAGGGTTAAACTGTCCCAAATAGTTTAATTGAATCCCAAAAATAAATGTAAGAATATTTATAGTGATATAAAAATATTCAGTATCTGATGTATATGAAAGACTACTGTTATAGGTGCTGATGAAGGAAAGTAGAACCTACAAAAAGAAGAACCCAGTAAAACTGCCTACAACTGATATGGATGTTAGAAATAGCAGAAAACAGCATTAAAACAGTTTTGTAACTGTATTCCATATGTTCCAAAAGTTAGGTGGAGACATTAAAGATCTAAAACACATCCAAATAGAATTTCAGAGATAAAAATTAATGTGTAAGATGGAAAACACAAGTGTGTTGATTATCACATTGAAGAAAAAGATCATCAGTGAACTTGAAGGTGTAACAAGAGCCACTTTCTATGAGAAAATACAGAGTGAACAAAGGATTTTTAAAAATAAACAAAGCATTAGTGAGTAATAAGGCAACAACTAGAAGATGTATGTATATATATATATACTTGTACTGAGAGTCCCCAAAAGAGAGAATAAAACAATAATAATGCCAAAAATTTCCAAATGTATAGAGCACTATGAAACAACATATTGATGAGGCCCAATGAACCCCACTCATAAGTAAAATGAAAACTACACCAAGGTCCATCGTAGTAAGATTGTCTAAATCAGTGATGAAGAGAAAACTGTAAATACAGCCAGAAAAAACAAAAACATTATATTTAGACGAGCAAAATTGATAATGGCAGTAGATTTCTTGTAAGAAATAGTCAAAATAAATGTACAGACAATGGAGCCCTGTGTTTATCATAGTGAAGTAAAAATAAAATAGGGGCGCCTGGGTGGCTCAGTGGTTAAGCGACTGCCTTCGGCTCAGGTCATGATCCCGGAGATCCGGGATCGAGTCCCACATCGGGCTCCCTGCTCGGCGGGAAGCCTGCTTCTCCCTCTCTCACCCCCCCTGCTTGTGTTCCCTCTCTCGCTGTGTTTCTCTCTGTCAGATAAATACATAAAATCTTTAAAATTAATTAATTAATTAATTAATTAAATAAAATAAAATAAAATAAAAAACTAGAGACCTGCTTGGAATTCTATACCCAGCAAAAATATCTTCCCCAAACAAAAGTACAAGAAATACTTTATCAGACATATAAATCGGAAAGAATTGATCATCAATGGACATGCAATATACAAAATGTTAAAGGAAGTCTTTCAGAAAGAAAGAAATAAAAATACAAGTGAGAAATAAGAACACAAGGGAACTTCCTCAACCTCATAAAGGGCATCTATAAAAACCCTACAGCTAACAACATACTTAGTGATAAAGCCTGAACGTTTTCCCCTACGATGCAGAATGAGACACAGGTGTCTTCTCTCATTGCTCCTCTTCAGCATTGTGTTGAAAGTTCCAGCCAGTGTAACAAGGCAAGGAAAAGAGTACTGAGGCTGAAAAAGCAGAAACAAAATTGTCCCTTTATCTGCAAACCAAATGATCATCTATGTAAAAAATCCAACGGAACTTATAAAAATTTACTACAAATAATGAGTTTAGTGAGGTTGCAGAATATAAAAGCAATATACAAAACCCAATCGTACTTATGCACTTAACAATGAACCATCAGAAATTAGAATTTAAGATACCATATATAAAAGTAAAAACATGAGATACTCAGAGATTGGTTGAAACAAACTGAGTGCAAGTCCTGCCTGCTTACAACTCTAGAACATTGCGCTTAATTGAAGAAGTCCTAAGTAAATGGAGAGATATATACCACATTCATGTGCCAGAAGACTAGATATTTTTAAGATGTTAATTTTCCCCCAGTTTACCTGTAAATTCAACACATTCCCAGTCAAAATATGGACATATATTTTTGTAGACATTGACAGATTATGAAACCCATGTGGAAATGCAAAGGACTAAAATAGACAAAATCACTTTGAAATGATAGAACAAGTTTAGAAGAAAAATACTACCTGATTTAAAGTCTCATTACAGAACCAATCAAGACAGATAGTATTGTTGAAAAAATGGAAAGATAGATCAATAAAACAGAGTAGAGAGTTATGACATAGACTCGTGCATATATGACAACTTCTGACAAAGTTAAAAACAAAGTTCAGTATAGAAAGTATAGTTTTTCCAACAAGTGATTCTGGAAAAATTGAATGCAAAACCAAAACAAAAAACATTAAACTTTTGATCATATCTTGCACCATATACAGAGATCAACGCAAAATAAATGTCATCTAAATATAAAACCTAAAGCTCTAAAGTTTTGAAGAAAATACAGGAAAATATCTTTGTGGCCATGCCTAAGGCAGAGTTATTTGATACAACATCAAAAACATAATCCATAAAAGAAAACATTGACATAGGATTTTTTTTTTTTTTGCTTTTGAGCTAGAAGAGATTTTTTAAAATTTTTATTATGTTATGTTAGTCACCATACAATACATCATTGGTTTTTAGTTTTGGGGTTTTTTTTTGGTTACATTATTCTATTTTTTCAGTGTTCCAAGATTCATTGTTTATGCCCCACACCTAGTGCTCCATGTAATACATGCCCTCAATACCCACCACCAGGCTCATCATTAGTTTTTGATGCCATGTTCCAACACTGTTTATGTATAACACCCAGTACTCTGTGCAATATGTGTCCTCCTTAACACCCACCACCAGGCTCACCCATTCCCCCACCTCCCACCCTCTAAAACCCTCAGTTTGTTTCTCAGAGTCCACAGACTACCATGATTGGTCTCCCCCTCCAATTTACCCCAGTTGACTTCTCCTTTTCTTCTCCTAATGTCCTCCATGCTGTTCCTTATGTTCCACAAGTAAGTGAAAGCATATGATAATTAACTTGCTTTGCTTGACTTATTTTACTCAGCATAATCTCCTCCAGTCCCATCCATGTTGATGCAAATGGTGGGTATTCATCTTTTCTGATGGCTGAGTAATTGTCTGTTGTGTATATGGACCACATCTTCTTTATCCATTCATCTCTTGACGGGCATCTTGGCTCTTTCCACAGTTTGGCTATTGTGGACATTGCTGCAATGAACATTGGGGTACATGTGGCCCTTCTTTTCACTACATTTTTATCTTTTGGGTAAATACCCATAGTGCAATTGCAGGGTCATAGGGTAGCTCTATTTTTGATTTTTTGAGGAATCTCCACACTGTCTTCCAAAGTGGCTGCACCAGCTTGCATTCCTACCAAGAGTATAAGAGGGTTCCCCTTTCTCCAACATTTGTTGTTTCCTGTCTTGTTAATCTTTTCCATTCTAACTGGTGTAATGTGGTATCTCAATGTGGCTTTGATTTGAATTTCCCTGGTAGCTAATGATGATGAATTTTTAAAAATGTGTCTACTAGCCATTTTTATGTCTTCATTGGAGAAGTGTCTATTCATGTGTTCTGCCCATTTTTTGATGTGATTATCTGTTTTGGGGTGTTAAGTTTGCGAAGTTCTTTATAGATCTTGGGTATCAGCATTTTGTCTGTAGTGTCATGTCTACACTGCCCAGAGCAATCTGTACTTTCAACACCATCCCACTCAATATACAAATGGCATTTTTCAAAGAGCTGGAACAAACAATCCTAAACTTTTTATGGAACCAGAAAAGACCCTAAGCACCAAAGAAATGTTGAAAAAGAAAAACAAAGTTGGAGGCATCATGTTACCTGATTTCGAGCTCTATTACAAAGCTGTGATCACCAAGACAGCATGGTACTGGCACAAAAACAGACAAATAGACCAATGGAACAGAGTAGAGAGCCCAGATACGGACCCACAAATCTATGGTCAAATCATCTTTGACAAAGCAGGAAAAAATATCCAGTGAAAAAAAGGCAGTCTCTTCAATAAATGGTGCTGGGAAATTGGACAGACATGAATAGAAGAATGAAACTCAACCATTCTCTTATGCCACACACAAAGATAAACTCGAAATGGATGAAAGACCTCAACGTGAGGCAGGAGTCCATCAAAATCCTAGAGGAGAACATAGGCAGTAACCTCTCTGACATCGGCCACAGCGACTTCTTTTAAGACACGTCTCCAAAGGCAAGGGAAATAAAAGTGAAAATGAACTTTTGGGACTTCATTATGATAAAAACCTTCTGCACGGCAAGGGAAATGGTCAACAAAACAAAGAGGCAGCCCATGGAGTGGAGAAGATATTTGCAAATGATATTTGGATTTTTTAATCAATATTATGTTGTGCTGCTTTTCAATACAAATGTTAGAAGAGTAAGAAGATAACCCTCAGACCTGGGGAAAATTGGAAAACCCTATCTTTGGTAAAGAACTTACATTTGGAATAGAGCAAGGTCCTCATTTGAGAGGAAGAGAAAGATTCTGAAAGATTGGAGCAGGCACTTCATCAAAGAATACATGAGATTGAAAACATGCTCAATATACCAGTCACCAGGTTGATGAAAATTAAAATCGCAATGAGATTCCATACCTATGAGAATGGTTAAAGTTAAAAAGATTGGTCATACCTAGCACTGGCAAGGGTGTGGAAGAAATGAACTGGAACTTCCATGCACTAGTGTAGGAAGGTGAAATAACATAACCACTTAGGAAAATGGCCTGTCCACTTCAAATAAACGTGCACCTGCCATATTGAGCGTTCTATCCCTGGGCACTTAATCAGAACAGATGAGAACTTATTTCTGCCTGGTCTGCACAAGCATGACTATACCAGCTGTAGGTCGTAGCGCCCAAACTGGAAACAATGTCTGTCAGCAGGTGACTGGTTGAAGGCAAGGTGGTGACCTCTCAGTGGGGCACCCTCACCCGTACCAACAAGTGGGCGAGTCTCAGTAGAGTTATGCCGAGGGAGGAGACGCAGACAAAAGAGTACATAACGTACGAGTCTATTTAGGTAAACTCTAGAAAACGCAAATTCATCAGTAGTGTCAGAAAAAAGACCAAAGGCTGCTTAGGTATGGGGGTGGGATGGGGGCTAGACGGGAGGGCTCACAGAGAGGCAAGAGGAAGTTTCTGTGTAGTTCTGCCATGCCGGGGACATTGTATGTGTGCGGTAACAGGTTCCTGAGCATATAAGTATGTCAGAACATATGAAATCTTACAGTTTGGCTAGATGAAGTTCATTATAGACAACCATAACTTACTGAAGGCGAGACCACTAACAGAGACAACTTCTAGAACAGACCTGCTCAGCGTTGCAGAATCAGTTGTCAGGTTTGCAGTACTTTGCGAGACAGAGTCAAATCGGTGGGCTGTGGCTCCCACGTGGGGACCACATCATGGATTGAGCACTCTTTTTACACATCTGTTTTCGCAGAAGCTGGCTGACAGACATTCACCCACTTACCCCCGGACGGAGAGTACAAAAATATGGTCAGAGGATGGAGTCCCTTGTAGAAAATGTTTTTCCTTTCGATCTTTAATTATACGTAGGTAACATATAAACTACTAAATTTGTTTGTATATTTGAATGTCACCAACTAAGTAAGAGGCAATAACTCAATTCATTTTTTTAAAGATTTTATTCATTTATTTGACACAGAGAGAGATCATAAGTAGCCAGAGAGGCAGGCAGAGAGAGAGGAGGAAGCAGGCTCCCTGCCGAGCAGCGAGCCGCACGCGAGCCTTGATCCCAGGACCCTGAGATCATGACCTGAGCCGAAGGCAGAGGCTTTAACCCACTGAGCTACCAAGGTGCCCTCAATTCATTTTTAAAACATTGAATTTTAATCCTCTATCAAATTAAGTTTGGTTAAGTATTGATGGGAAAAGTCATGAAGCACTCACCTTTCTTTCTCTCCCTCTCAAGAAGAGAAAAGAAGTGATCATTTTGGCTCTTTTTCATTTTTCATTCCAGGAACTCGGAACCACTGAATCCTTAAGCACCCCATGCTCTCCTTCTGAACATAGTGTCCTTTCTCCCTGGAAAATTTTCCCCCACATCCCTGTCCCTCTGCTTACCTGACACCATGCCTGGTTCTAGGAGGGTAGAAATCATACTTCTTCCCCAGCAAAGGCGCAGTATCTGGCCACGAGCCTGCCATATTTTTTTTTGATGGATACATGATTGAATTAATGATTTAATAATCATGCAACAGTGCAGTTGGCTTAAAATAAAACATGAGTGAAAGTCCTTGACAACTGTTAAGTTCTATAGGAAGGGATGACATAATTATTTTTAATTTTTAGTTTTAAATAATAGGCATTCTTTGGATGTTCATTATGTAAGTGTATCTTTCTACATAGAAAGACCTCAAAAGAGTCTTATCTCTTGTCTAGCTAAACAGCTTTCTTACTTTATGATGAAACTTAATGTTCCAATTGTAGTATAGTTTCTGTTCTTGTTTGATAAGAGATTAGTAAATAACTATATCCCTATACAGAATCTGTGATGAATTTAAAGAGCATTTTAAGGGGCATCTGGGTGGCTTGATTGGTTAAGCATCTTACTCTTGATTTCGGGTCAGGTCATGATCTCAGGGTCGTGAGATCGAGCCCTGCATCAGAACCAAGTATGGTGTCGGCTTGGGATTCTCTCTTCCTTCCTCTGCCTATCCCTACACACACACACCCCAAAATGAACAAATAAGGGAGTATTTTAAATTTTTGACGTTTAAGATGATTTATTTTCACTAACATTGGTGGCATATTCATTAAATCACAGAAGTGATTTGTTTTGTTTCCAAAGACTGATGTAAAATTAATAATTAAAAGTACCAAGCAGTATTGAGAAAGAAAACACAGTTTCTGTGGCTACAAATGAATCCTTTCCATGTAATAACAGAATGAACTATGTGTAAATGCCCAGCCTTAGTGTTTTATCAGATTCACTGTTTCCATGGTATTTCTGCACATTTTTAAATGCAGCTTGTTCTCCATAGCTGTGTCTTTAACATTGTAGTTTAAGTTTCTATTTCTTTTTACTAGAGTCGATCCTCACTCAATACTCATGCTCATTTGAAGCTTAAAATTATTTTTTTCCTTTTCTATGGAGATGTGATTGGCATACAGCACTACTTAAATTTAAGGTGGACAGTCTGTTGATTTGACTTAGAGATATTATAAAATGATCAGCACAGGAAGTCTGACATCCCGCACAGACACAAGAGAAGAGTCTGTTCCCTTGGGATGAGCCCCCCAGCGTCTACGCTAAGCGCTCTCCTGTGCCCCCAAGGCAGGGCCATCCACCCTCAACACTCATCTATCTCCTAGCTGGAAGTCAGTGCCCTCGACTCCCTTCCTCGGATCCTCCCTCCCCACCCCCTGCCTCTGGGAACCACGAATCTGATCTCTTCTCCTAGACTTTGGTTTTGGATCCGCATATGAGGTCAGACAGGATTTCTCTTTCTCCATCTGACTTACGTCTCCAAGCATAATGCCTTCGGGGTCATTATATAACACAGTTTGCCCTCAGGTCATAACATCGCCCATGCAAACATCTGTTTCAACATGACTGTAAGTAGGCTCATGATCATTTTCATGTGATGAAAAATCTGTCCAACGCACTTAGTTTCCAGCAGTGAAATGCTCTGGGCACATTGCAAAAGAGGAATCTGTGTGCCTAATTTGTAAGAGAATTTTAAGTGTCCAAAGTATTTTCTTAGCTTCAAATAGAGCACGAAGTATCGCTCAGAGGATGGCGACCCAGGGTGCCTGAAGCTGCGCCTGGAAACATTTACTAAACTCAGGGGAATAAACTCCAGCATCTGCCTCCGTTCTGCCTCTGATGAGAGGGTTCCGCTCGTGACACGGAGAAGGCCGGGAGGCCCACGCATGGGTCCCACGTGTTGGTTTGGGGTACAGTCCTAACCCCGTCGGAGAGCAGCCGCGAGTGCGCGGTGAGCTCGCTGGGTCTGCTGAGGCTCCGCGAGAGGGCAGGTGCCTCCTGAGCGCCCAGCTCGCCACGAAGAGCAGCCGTGGCACCAGCCTCCTGGCCTCTGGGTCTCCTCCAGCTTCGGGCCCAGCAGAGCTGCTCAGCTGGGCTGGAATTCCCAGCCGCCCGGAGACACGCTTGCCCAGTGCTGTCAGTGTATTAACTGTTAGAGACACAAATGATCTTTTAAAAGATTTCACCCTTTTTAGGGGCTTTCACAGGACTTGTTGCCAAATCCTGGGGGGAGAGACAAAGGTCAGGGAAGGGTGATGGGATGGGCAAGAGGACGGACTGGCCCACGATTGCAGGCCCCGCCTGGGCGATGACCCAGCACGCAGACCTACACCACGGGCGCGGCCTGGGAAGCAGGGATGTTAGCAGAGCCCCCCAAGCCCAGCCCTGAAGCCACCCACGTCTGCACCCGAGTAGAGCAGCCCTCGGAGGGGCAGCCCCCAGGCGCCGGCCAGCACAGGCTAGCCTACACATGGGAGGCACACGGTGTGTACAGGGCAGGTCCAACAGGGGAGACACGCTAGGCTTGGGGTCCCCGGCATGTCCCTAGACATTTGTACAAAACTGCCAAGCCCTTCACTCTGTACTCTTGACGGTAAAGCCCGTGGCGGCGGTCTCCACGCTGCCTCCAGGTCTAAGTTCCTGGGAGAGTCAAGCTGCACTAGGAGAGCTCACCTGTGTGTGAATAAGCCAGAGTCCATGCACTCACCCAGAGATTTTCAAACAAATAAAACAGGACACAAAGAGACATTTCCTGCAGCCCTTATCAGCACCATCCCTAACTAATGCCAGAGAGAGTTCTTTTTTTTTTTTTTTTTTTTTTGAAAGGCACGGTTTATTTCAAAGTCATCACACCTCCGTGTCACGTTTCCAACGGCACAGAAAGCTCCCGCGGACCCTTCACCGTTTGCCCTGGCATCTGCACCCGACCAGGAGCCCCCAAGGGCTTCCTCACAGGGGTGCGTCCCCCCGCCCACCCAGCCCTCGAGGGGAAGGACGGGCCCCTCCCCACAAGGCTG
>PITA01028421.1:0-19316 GCA_004023965.1 Spilogale gracilis
TGCTCTTAGGAGCTCTTCTTCCCTCCTCTCCACTGTTTCTCTAGCCTCAAAAACCACTTTCTTGGCTGACCTCACTTCTCCTTTTGGTGTTAGTATGTGAACCCTTTCACTGAACCTGCTTTTTGCAATAAATCACTTAAAAAAATAATTTCAACCTCATTTCCATTATGCTTTATCAAGTATAGGTTACTAAGAACAATGCAGATCTTAATGAATGAATAAATGGCCTAGTCTGAATTAAGATGAAAAAAATGGAAGGACAAGAAGAAAGAAAATCCCCACAATGTTCTGTTTATGAGATATGTACCTTATTAAGTGACAGAAAAAAATACAAATATAAAAGGATTATATATTATGTAACAGTGGGGAGAGAGAGAGAGAGCGTGAGAGAGAGCGAGAGAGCAAGCAGAATCTATTATTGGAAAAAGAATTTAAATGGTGGGACACATGAAGAGTGTTATTTTGCATAGATAAGTGACTCCATGTACCCCTTTTCTTTTGCCTAGAGAGTAAAGGTCCATGATGGGGGCCAAAGAGTGGCATTTCCTTTTGGCCATGGAAACCTAAAGCGCAGAGTAGCTGAAGGACACCAGAGTTAAGAGTGAACTTTATGCCGAGTTTGGGGTTATTAAATTCATGGTGAGGATAGAAGTTGAATAGAGGAATTTAACAGATTCCTGGCTTGATATTTAATATTGTGGAACTGGTAGTTCTTCCCAAATTATTGACTAGAATTGTGTCTATGGACATACAGCTAGCTTTTTACCTAAAGTCTCAGAAGCAGCTGCAGTGAAGCAACTTAGCTAAAGTCAGACATTCTTCCAGTTGTATAAAAATGGCTTTCTGGCATCCTCACACACTAGCCGAGGGAGGGCTGGTAATGATTAAGGCATTGTGTTACTTTGATACATTTATATATTGCAATATGGTTGTAATGATGTCTATCACATTACATACCTCTAATACATTATTATTGTCTGTTTTTAACAAACTGTATACAGACTTTTGGATTATTTCTTCTATTTCTTGAAAAGTGCCGTTCAGGGGCACCTGGAGTGGCTCATTCGTTGGGTGTCTGCCTTCCGCTCAGGTCATGATCCTGGAGTTCCAGGATAAAACCCTGCATCAGGCTCCCTGCTAGGCAGGAAGCCTGCTTCTCCCTCTCTCATTCCCCCTGCTTGTGTTCCCTCTCTTGCTGTGTTCTTCTCTGTCAAATAAATAAATAAAGTCTTAAAAAAAAAAAAAAAGGAAAACACCTTTTATATTTTGTCGGGGTTGCAGTGAATCTCCAGATGGTTTTAAGTAGTATGACCATCTTAACAATATTAATTCTTCCAGTCCCTGAGCACAGGATGTCTTTTTATTTGTGTCTTTTTTGAAGTCTTTCAGCAAAGGGAAGACATTTTATTACTTTTAAACACACACACACACACACACACACACACACACACACACACACACACTCCTGTACCTGGCAAATGGAGAGGCTGATCATCCTATATTAACGAAGAGATAACATTTAAAAATCAAGGTGGTTTTAATCTTGGAAACAAAGTTTTTTTTTTTTTTTTTTTTTTAAAGATTTATTTATTTATTTGTCAGAGAAAGAGCTCCAGCATAAGCAGGGGAGGAGGAGGGGCAGAGAAGGGAGAAAGAGACTCCCCACTGAGCAGGGAGCCTGATGTGGGGCTTGATCCCAGGACCCTGAGATTATGAGCTGAGCTGAAGGCAGATGCTTAACTGAGTGAGTCACCCAGGCATCCCAGAAACAAAGTTTTTAAGTTTATAAAACATTTACCAGCAACCATTTTCTCATGTACTATATGTTGATAAAATATTTCAGGTAAAGATATACTTAAATTTCAGCTACTATCTAAAGTATCAGGTGTTCTGTATTAATAGGTTCTATAATTGTTTTTTTGAGAAAGTTTTATTTATTTATTTATTTATTTTGAGCGAGCATGTATACACGTGGAGGGGGAGGAGCAGTAGAAAGGGGAGAGACATTTTTTTTAAGGATTTTATTTATTTATTTATTTGAAAGAGAGAGAGCGAGAGCAGGGGGGAGGAGCAGAGATTGAGGGATAAGCAGACTCTGCTAAATGCAAAATCCAGTGCAGGGCTTGATCCTGGGACTCTGATATCATGACCTGAGCCGAAATCAAGAGTCCAATGCTTCACTGCCTGAGCCGCCCAGCCATCCTTGAGAGCGAGGATGTTATGTAGCTCCCAGCCCAGCTTGACCCAGATGCTTGATCTCCGACCCCGAGCTCAACACCCGAGCCGAAATCAGGAGTGGGTCTGATGGACCGACTGAGCCATCCAGGCACCCCATGAAAACCTTTCTAAAAACTAAATTGATAAATACAAACTCCTTTTTGCTTTTCTACAGCATACACTTTTGAATCTTCAAGAAGTTGGAGCAAAAGAACGCAGAACTCTATAGGTCAGAGAGCCTCAGTTGCCTCACTTGAGTGACCCTGCTAGGGGCAGGGGTGTGTGTGGAGGGGGAAGCAAATCATGACACTGTAAGCAAATCACAAGCATCTGGGAGCTTGTTGTCTCTTGTGTTCTGTTTCTTTGCACCTCCCCCTTTCCTTTTAGGAATCTAAGACTTTCTCAGGGGGGGCTTCCTCTTTATTAAAAAAAAAAAAAGGCTGGTGGTTATTGTTCACATGAAATCTGTGGTAACTCTTTCATCTCTAAGCAGAACAAATTTGATATTGGGCAGCAGCTGTGAACACTATATTCTGAAAGAGGTTAGAGTTTTTCCAAATAGGTCATTCCAAGTAGGTCTGTTTTCCTGATGGGGTCAGATGGGGTGGGGAGACCCACAGAACCTGGACTGAGGTGAGGCCCATGATGTTCCGAGGATGCAGAATTGAAGGAGGCACCAGTTTGGAGAGTCCAAGTGAGTGAGTAGCTCCTGAAATTTTGTTCCCTGGGCAGGTCCTCACCTGACTGGGGCCCAGGGACAATTAAGGCCTGACTTGCTCTATATCATATGCTCCCTATGGCTGGAGGCATAGACTTCCGCAGCCTTCTGGATATCACACTAATCCCAAGCCTCTCTGCTACGTTTTCTTCCCTGTTCCTTTCCCATCCTACATATGATATTAGGTTCTCTTACAGTTTTTTTTTTTTTTTAAAGCTTTCTAAGCTTCCCAGACTCATCTTGTGTTTATGGAAGGCACACTGGCTAACCCTATATTTATTCCTAACAGTATATGCATTCTGAAATCTTTCCCCATGTTATCTGACACTGCTCCGTAGTCCTCTTCTATTTCAGTTCTAATGCTGTGCTGATGGTCTGAGAATCTAAATTTTTGTTAACAGAGATTATTGTATTCTTTTAGCTTTCTAAGAGAGTTGAAATTTATGCCTGTCACCATATTTTAAGGCTTTCTTCTTAAATGCAGATTCTGTATGGGTCCCTAACATGTTTGCCTAGAATATGCAAGTATATTTAAGAAACTTTGTGGGTGGGCGCCTGGGTGGTTCAGTTGGTTCAGTGACTCCCTTCGGCTCAGGTCATGATCCTGGAGTTCTGGGATCGAGTGCTGCATTGGGCTCAGAGCTCTGCAGGGTAGTCTGCTTCTCCCTGACCTTCTGTCCTGTCATGCTCTCTCTCACTCTCTCGCTCTCAAATAAATAAATAAAACCTTTAAAATATTCCCCCCCCCCAATCCCAGAAGTGTATTTTTGAAGATAAGAAACATTCTGCAGGGGCATCACCATAGAACTTTCTGGGTTTTTGATTCACTGTTGTGATTTCATAAGTAAAAGTTGTGTTAAAATCAATGCCTCCACATTTCAGTATGCTCTCAAAGCTGTCCATATGAAACGTGTCTAAATATTGAGCATTCAGTACTCTTAATTTAGTATTTACATAGTGTTTTAAGTGAATAATTTCTTTTCATTAGTAACTCATGGTCGTAACAGACTGATGCTTTTACTTTGATATTGTGGTCACGTCACTTATGTAAATAGAATATTCATTTTCTAGGTGATGAAGAGTTTAGTATATAAATCTGTTTACAAAAGAAGATACGGCAGAGCAGAACATAATTAATCATTGGTGATTCTGACTAGGGAATCAACAAGGTACAGAGGCAACAAGGATTGGGATCTTCTTTTCGCCTCTAGGGACTTCTGCTAAGTAGCTGGGTGATGTTAGATGACTTGTTACCTACTTGTCAAGTGAGATAGATCCTAGCACTCACTCTTCCTTACAGAAATGCTGTAGGGGCAAACCTGAAACCTAAAAGCAATAAAAGATGCTATGAAAAAGTTAAATGTTTACTGCATGTTAAAACGGAGTCTTATAATCATATTCCTTTAAAACACTAACATAATTACTTTATAAAGGTAAGAGAACTACTTTGTAAGAATAGTATAGTTACTTTTCAAATTTAGCTATTTATTGTTATTTCACATTTTGGTTTTATTTAGAATTGCCTTATTCTGTCAGTGATAAAATTTAACCAAATGAGTTGCCATAATTACAAAGGCGACTTGAGTTTATAGTTATTTTAGGAGGAAGAAACACCTTTTTTTTTTTTCTTATTTTTTTCTCTAAGTAGACAGAAACCTATTTTGACTGTGGATAGTACTATCAGTAGAGAATATAGATTCCCTTTACCCTCCTACTGAAGATTTTAAAGTAAGAAGCTAATATATTTTTTTTTAACAGTGGTTAATTACATTCATTTTCAAAGTTAAGGGATAAACTCTAGGGGATTTCTAATCTGATGGTCACTTTCAGTATTTTATTAACAGGTTTTTAAATGAAGTACTGTGTGTTCACAAACATTAATAGTGAAAGACTATTAAATTTTTTTTACCTTACCAATCTGTACCATTATCAATCAATAATTAACACTTAAGTCATACTAGTACTTGAGGGATACATGATTATACATTGTTTTTCCAAATAGCAATTTAATGGTTTGGTAATACTAATTACGGAGAAAATGATAAAATGCTGCCTGTGCCCGTTTCTTGTTTCTGAGCTACACAATGACGATGGAAGCTAAGAGCCCCTAAATGATATAGCCAAGCGGTAGCTTCTCTAGAATGAAGATGAATCACATAAAAGAGCATTATTTGCTACTGCACCCTCCTGGTATACAATGTACAACTTATTATTATTTATTATTCCTGATGACATTTATTGTCTTTATATCCAGAGCTGGGGTTCTCAGCCAGGGGCAGTTTAGTCCCCCAGGAGACGTTTGTCAATGCTTGGAAACATTTGTGATTGTCACAGCTGGGGGAGGGGTTGCCCCTGGCTCCCTGTGTGTGGAGACCAAGGATACTGCTAAACATCCTACAATATGCAAGACAGCTTCTCACAACCAAGAGGTATCTGGTAAAAATGCCTGTAGTGCTCAGGTTGAAAAACTCCTTAGAAGGACAGAGACATTTGAGGCAAGGGTAAATGTATGGAATTCTTTAGATGAATGTAAGTTTGTAAACTTGTCTATCAGCGTTGGTGGGTAGCAGTCTTCCCTTAGAAAAGCCAATTGTTAATAACGTATAATGGTTAAGAGCAAATTAAACAGTGCCGCTTTTAAAATTCTTTTGTTGGCAGTAAAATGTATTTGGGTCATTTGGGGTTTTAGGGACATTAAGCAAGCAGCTCACTCAGCTTTTGGTTAATTATTTTTTAATTTAACTTTAATGGAATCTAGTATTACCTCTTCTACTTTTAATTGCATATGAATTTGCTGCTCAAAATACATACACAATTCATATATGGCTCTGGATAGGCAAAAGGAAACAGGCTAGGTTAAAATCTTATCTCTGGAATTAACAAAAAACTCAAGTAGGTGGCTTCTTTTTTTTTTTTTTAAGATTATTTATTTATTTATTTGAAAGAGAGAGAGAGTGAGTGAGAGAAGCATGAAAGGGGAGAAGGTCTGCAAGGGAGACCAGCCTCATGAGAGGGAAAAGCAGACTCCCCGCAGACCTGGGAGCCTGATGTGGGGCTCAATCCCAGGACTTCAGGATCATGACCTGAGATGGAGGCAGTGGCTTAACCAACTGAGCCACCCAGGTGCCCCAAGTAGGTGGCTTCTTATTTTATGTTTCTTAATGCTTTTCTTTTTTAAATTCAGAGTATTGATTTAGAATATTTATTTTTCTTAAAGATCTTATTGGGGCGCCTCAGTGGCTCGTCATTAAGTGGCTCCCTTTGGCTGTAGTCATGATCCCAGGGTCCTGGGATTGAGTCCTGCATCTGGCCCCCTGCTCAGTGGGAAGCATATTCTCCTTCTCCCACTCCCCCTCTGTCCCTCCCTCCTTCTCTCCCTCCCTCCCTTCCTCTCTTCCTCCTCCCTTTCTCCCTCTTTCCCTTCCTTCCTTCTTTCCTTCAAGATTTTATTAGAGAGAGAGCATGAGTCGGGGGGAGGGGATAGAGGGAAAAGGAGAAGCAGACTCCCAACTGAGCAGGAAGCCTGATAGGGGCTCAGTCCCAGGATACTGGGATCATGACCTAAGCCGAAGGCAGATGCTTAACTGACTGAGCCACCTCTTTACCTTATGGGTGAAATATCTCCAAGCTAAAAACTGAAGAATTCTTGCTATGAATCTTTTTCTTGCTCAAGTTAGTCTTTGTTGTAGTTTAGTTACTGTGTTTTAGGAGTGAACCCTTATATTTAAATTTGTAGTCAACTATTAGCATCTGTTCCAATATGTAGTATGGAGAAGGCACAGGCATGTTTATGGTTATCGCTTATTTTAGACCTTCTACCATCTTTTTTTTTTTTTTTCCTTCCTTCCCTTCTACCATCTTTAATGCAAGCACGAAAGCATCACCATCAAATTCTTGTTAATAAGAACTAGAGCACGTAGTAATAGGTGCTGTGGAAGGTTCTCCAGTTCTGGCTTCATTCTTCCTAAATAGTCTTCTTGAAGATAATGGCTCATTTGAAATGTGATACTGTCTCAGCTAAAAAGCTATATCCTATCAAATAGAAAGAATGGAAACACTAGGGAAATACTGAACTCTTGTGTTTGATTTTTGAATGCCCATTTGATGTAGTTATAAGAAATATATGCACTATGGATTTGAGAACATGGTCAATTATATATGTGTTTCCTTGTATATGTATCTAATTACATGAGCGTGTATGCATACATTCAGAGGATGTTCATAGGAAGCCTATGTTCTATTTTGATTTCTTCCTGTGTGCTAATTTTTCTAGGAGTTCTGAGCAAGATAGCTTGGAGTTAACTATATTATAAGCTATAAAGCATTATCCTGAATATTTTTTCACCTTCATTATTTTTTAAAATTGTTTACAGATAATTTACATACCTCCCACCCTTTCCTTTAAGTTAGTGTGACCATTTTCCATAATAAATTAAAGTCTTGAAATCCCAAATTGTCATGCCTCCCATCGATGCCCCTAGGGCAAAATTTGCATTGATCTGTCTTGTCCACCCTCTAAATAGACACTTGAATGATGCTCTTCCGATGTAGCGTCTCCAAGGCCATGTTGCGGTCCTCAGTCGTGGCCCTCTTGTCCGTGTGGCGGAAGCATTCCACGGCAGCGTGTTGTCTTGGATGCTTTGCTTTGGAATGTTTAGTTTGGACATGAAGGTCAAGCAGCCACGGTCATCGTAGTTAAAGAGCACTGGGCAGCAGTCATGGCCCGCAACGACAACGCTATGCTCTGAGACAAATGACACACTCAGGAGGGGCAGGAACTCTGTTTCCAGAGTTGAGACTTGCACACTTTTGGAAGCATCAGCAAGGTAGCTCCCGCTGACAGAGAAGCTGACCCCATGCCTTCCAGCCACCGGTGCTGCTGCCACCAAACTCTGACGTTGACCCACCAAAAGGCACCTTGCTGCCCCAGGGCATACTGGCTGGCTTTTCATCCACTTCTTGAATGTAGGCAGGAAACACTCCGCATGTGAAATCACACGGTCCTGCTTCCCGCTAAGCATGGTAGGGGTGCCCATCCAAGCCAAGGAAACACCCTGCGTTTTATAGCTGTCCATGGTAGTGTCTCACTTTGCCTTTCAATCTCTATTTTCTAATAATTCCTTGTATCACACACATTCTGATTTCTTCCCTCCCTTATTAATACATGCATCCCTCAAAGTGTGGCAGCAGTCTTATCTTTTTGTCTATCATAACCCATGTGATTTTACTTCCCTCTGAATGCTGACAACACCATTTTCTGTACCTCTTCAGTGGAATACTAACATTCTTCGTATTGATCATTACCTTATTTTGTGTATTTACTCTATTTTGGAGAACTAATTATTATTTGGGTGTTGTATTAATATTCCATTATCTAATTGCATTTGTTATTTTTTTAGGTTCAAAATAACTCTTTCAAAATACAAGGAGGAACTTGTAAGTCAGCATTCACATTCCTAGCAAAGCATAGGTGCAGTAACTAGTATCTACTGGTTACTAGTTACTAGTGCTATTAGTAATTAGTATCCGTGTGGGCACTGTATTATGTGCTGAGCTGTACCAGTGAACAAAACAGGCAAAAATGTCTGTCCTCTTAAGATTTACATTCTGATTAAAGGAAATAGGAAATATATAGCAAACGTGATACTTAATGAATTATGTTAGATGATGTTTGCCAAATAGAAGTCTGAAGCCATAAAAAGTCCAAAGGTAGTATCATATCTCAGAAAGCCAGGTTATAGGGGAAAGGGAGTAAAAGGCTATAATTTGAAGTGATTTTTACCACTTGTGTTAAATACAACTGAATGTATTAAAGAGCATTAAAGAGAGAGATTTTCAAAACTTGACATTTATTTCTGAGATTTCATCATTTACTATTTTAATTAAAGAGGAGGAGGTGAGTGTTTGAAGAGATCAGGAGTTAATTAGTAAATATTACATATTCTTTTATGGCAGTATTCATTTTTTTTTCTCACCCCATTTTCAATGGAGGAAGGCAGACTTTAAAAATTTTCTTTGCTGTTGGTAAAATATATTCTAACATTAATTCAGATCTAGTGTCAATAATTATTTTTTACCTTAGATGAAGGATTCTTCACATATCGAACATCTCTTTCTGTTGGCCAGCTTGTCTGATGATGTAACTTACAATAAATCAAAGGAAGGACTTTATTATACTTGTGAATCATTGCAAAATATTTTAAGGTGAGGGAACTTTGATCTTTGAAAGTGACCACGAAAGGCGATTATATCATTCTTTTGTATTAATACATCTCTTAGAAACAAGACATTCCCAGTTGCTAGGGAACAAGTAGTCCAAAAGCCCACAAAACACTTAATAAAGAAGGAAAAAAAATAGAACCAAGCCATCCTACATTGCAAAATTTAAGTAATAGTAAGTGAAATTGATTTTTGAGTCTCTAAAGCAGTTGAGGTAACAAGACAGCTCTTTGCCTGCCTGCATTCACACTAAAGATGTGAGAACATACTCCTGTTAGCCAGTAAAGACAGTGAAGTGAGAATGATGGGGGGGGGGGTTCTGTCACATTTTCTTTTAATCCTCCTCATTATTTTGAGGTAGGATCATATTCATTCATCCAGTTCACATGTATTTTTGGACAATGTGTGCACATCTATTTTGATATTTTTAGCTTTTCTTTCTAGAATTTCTTCTGAGAATCTCACATTATTGTGAGGGTCATAATAGAAGTCCGGAGATAATTTCATTATTTTGTAAAGTCGAACGGAAATTGTACATTTCTCATAATAAAGCTCATTCTTCCTGTGAATGGAATGAATCTGATGAGTAATGAAATGAAGGTGCAAAGTAGTAATTAATAATGTTAATCACAACTTTCAAAGCCTGGGGTCATTCTTAGCATTTTTATTTTTTGGAGGAGTGAATCACTCAAAGAGTTTATTATAGACTTACCATCCAGAGGTTGATTATTATTGTTACCTCTCAGCTGGGAGCTCTTCACACATAGTTCAATGCTTAAATTTTCTATTGTATGTTGGCAAGTCACTAAAAATGTATTGGCTTAAAAGGCAGATTTATTATTTTGCAGCCTGTAGATTGGGAAGTCCTTCCCTGGGCTTATGGCACCTTTCCTCCACCTTTAGAGGATTTCTCCTCCTACTGTGATCTCTCCGGTTTCCTCTTGCTGGTCAAGTCTACCCTTTACACTTTTCAGGACCCTTGTGATGACATCGGACTCACCTGGGCGGTCCAGGATAATCCCTTTCTTTTCGTCTCACCTGATTAGTAAAATTTCATTTCATTAAGCAAACTTAATTCCCCTTTGCCGTGGAACAGCACGTCGTCCCAGGCTCTGGGGCTTAGCATGTGGACACCTGGGAGGCCAGTACACCTCCTACCATAGCCCTTTCTTCTGTCACTCAGTACTATCTGCATGCTACTTCCCTTTCACCAAACTTCCGCTTCCTCTGCCCTTGAGCCACCTAATTATTGCCCGACATGTGGTGAAGGAATCTGATTGGTTCAGTGTGTTGTCATCATTTACGCCGGTCTTTTGTACCTGCTTCCTCACAGGCCACTAAGTCAGAAGTAGCTGCTTCTGGATCTGATATGTCCTGGTGCCAAGGTCAGGGTCATACATTAAATAATCGCTACTCATTTATAAGGAAATGTGTAGGACTCGTCCTTCGTCAGGGACTGTCAGAAGGAAAATTTGTCTCAGAAGGATGACTGTGGGCATGGCAGAGATCTTGATTGCTTATTCAGGATGAGTTCCATGGGAGAGAAGGGGTTGTCAAAATTTACATATTTAAGACTTAATATGCAGAAATTTCTGTTTCTCTTTAGGGAACTTAATTTATTTAAGACTTGCCATTCTACCCCCCCACACACACACACTCCTCCCCCCTGGGGGAAAAAATTTCAAGTTTCCTCTCTCAGCTCCCTTCCAGTAATCTCTAATGTTCTTAACTGTGCTCCTTGTCATCTGGGTGCGAGAGGACACATGTGACAATGTGTGTAGTGTCTTTGCTCTTTGGTTTCTGTGCTCTTGGCATACATATTGAACGTGGTCGCTACTAAGAACGGGGCCAATCTCTTCAGATTCCTTAGGGCCCCTCAACTCTGGATGGTTTGCGCCGTCATCCTTCAGCTGAAACTATGCTCCTGGCTGTCCCTCTCTCAAGCTCTGCTTTGAAATTCCCTTGATTTGTCACTGATTCAGTCTCCTAGCAGACGAGATTAATTCTGAGCTACCTTTCTTGTCCATCCCAGCGGTCTTTTTTGTTTTTCCATATTCTACTGAAGCCGAATGAGATCCTGGCCCGAGTGGTACTAAAATCCACTTTCCCTGAGCGTACCATGTTACCATTTTACCTTTGGCTGCATTGGCGGTGGTTTGCTCCTTTATGACGTGTTCCGGGACCCCAGCTGCCTCCACTCTGGTACCCTGAAGCCTGAATTTCAGTATTCTTACTAATTCTGACCAATTAAATGTGTTTTTCAGGTTTCTTAAAGTGAGTAAGTGATATAATGTATGTAAAACACCTCAGAGTGGTATAGAGTAGAAGCCTCAGAGTGATTGCTAATTTAATCTTCTGGGGCATCCAGAACTTGAAGGCTGTCTTGCTCGGGGTTATCCGTGTTATTCCATGGCCTAATAGTAAGTATTATGATTTCTGAAATATTTCTTTAGGTATGTTTATGAAATAAGTATATCAATGAGTGGTGTCACTTTTTAAAATATTACACTTGAGGTTATTTTTAAATGTATCATTCTGAAGATGATCTTGAAACTATGGACTTGGAGCAAAGAGACTTAGAAGTTTCCGGGGGAAAAAGGAAGGGAAACTGTATTCTCTGTTGTCTATGAATGTAAGAGAGAATGGTCATTAAAGCCAGTTAATTAAGATTGTAAGAAAGCAAGAATTGACGGGTGACAGATATTCTTTCTGTGAAAACTAGTGGCAAGGATGGAAGGGTGAGGATTTGAATTGCAGAAAAGTTAAAGTGTATGAGTATTTCAGTCAGGAGGAAAAACGTCCTGTCTAGGATTCTCATTATATAGTAAATTCTTTCTGGTAGAAGGAACGAAAGCCAGTGTCAGTGCAGCGCAAGAGGAATTGCCATACGATTTAAATGGAGCTCTGTCTGGTATCAAAAATTCGTATTATTTACACTGTGTTCTTTTGTTCTGTTTTATTTTTTTCTGGAAAGAATTGGATAACATGGCAAAATAGGCAATTATTTTTTAAAAAAAAGGAAAGAAAAAGGGGCTCCTGGGCGGCTCATTTGGTTAAACATCTGCCTTTGGCTCAGGTCATGATCCCAGGGTCCCTGATCTGGCCGCACAGCAGGCTACTTGCTCAGTGGGGAGTCTGCCTCTCCCTTTCTCTCTGCCCCTTCCCCTGCTTGTGTGCTTTCTCTTGCTCTCAAATGAATGAATAAATAAAATCTTAGGAAAAAAAAAAAAAAACAGAAGCAAGAACTAGTTCTTTTGGTGGGGCAGTTAGTTATGTGGTTTTAATTCATTTTTATTACCAAGAAACATTTCAGATGTGGTTTTATACATTATGAAGTAGAACAGGATATTTGTATTGAGACTGTAGATGAAGCTTCCCTGATTTCATTTATTTAAAGTTTATTTGTGAATTAGGTACTGCTTTTTTAAAGTTTATTTTCTAAGGTTTAAAAAATTACCCTAGAATTAATTTTAGAGAATATTCTGTATTTATTTGAGAGGATTTGCATACACTTGAACTGAATTGTTTCTGTCTGATTCATAATCCATTCCTTTTTTTTTTTTTAAATCCATTCCTTCCTTAAAGAACTTATAATATATCTGGCATATGTAGGTAGTGACTTAATAAGTGACATTACGTTTAGTACATAATGCAAAGTACGGAGTGTATATTTGGAACTGATCTCTTTTGACTGAATTCTGTCATAGTCCCTATACCACAGGAAGAAGGTCTGACTTCATTCAGAAATGAACACGATATTAATGGCACAAAGCACAACTACTTTTCACACCACTTAGCTTTATTGGTTTTCCTGCAAAGAGCTAAATGTCCTAGATCAATTACAGTGATGTTGAGGTTTATCTGTTTTTACCCCAAATCAATTAATCTTTTCAGGAGTTCATGTTCCTGGATGTCATCTTAGGCTAAAATGAAAGAGAGAGCCTTGGGCTGGATAGAGTTGTTCATGGATGGCCGGTCTTTAAAACAGGACTTAATAATCTGCCCCTCAGCAGAAAGTGTAAGCAATCCAGTAATCTGCAAGAATTCCAAACAGAGCTGAATATGGGGATTTTATGTGACTGGATGACTGTTTCTTGGATAGTCGGGATGATAAAACTATGGGATCAAAATTTAAATGACTATGAGAAAAACCTAGTTTGAGTAAGTAAAAAAAAAAATTTAGGAGTAAAAGCTCGATTTAAATCTTTTAAAATGATTAATTTTGAATCCCTTAAAAAATGAGAACTTCATGTAAAACTACCATGTTTGGTTACATATGAATGTTAGCATATGCATCTGTGTATATGTGAAACCAGCATTTACCAGCAGCATCGTGGTCAGCTGCAACCGGGCTATAGGACCTGTTGGTAGTAGTGCAGAAAGCTGGAGTTTTGCCAGAAAAAGCAGGGTTGAGCTGGTTCCTCCATGTGCCTGGATTCACTTCTCCGAAGACTATAAAAACCTGCCAGATCCTGGCTTTCAAGGATGACTTAGTCATGCGTGTGCAACCCATCTGTTGGATGCATGAGGGATTTCCTACACAGCTCAGCCCTGTAGCCACAAGCATGGTCGCTGTTTCCCCTCACCCCTCATTCTTTAATTCCCCCCTGCCCCTGACAGGAGCTTGGGGGCTCCACAGAATGGGTGCATCTGATGCCATTCCAGGGAAACCCTTCTGTAGACACTGATGTGAGGCAAAATTATAGGCTTCTTTTGCTGCCTAGCTAACCCTCAGCATAGTTTGATTCAGTGATCGAAAGAAAACCAAACCCCAAAGATTCAGTTTGCTAATGATAAATATTTATACCGTTATAGATTTAACCGAACTTCAATGTAGACCTCAGTGACCTTCAACTCCTCTGTGTAGTAAAGCTGTCTGTGTTACCTGGAACCTTAGCAGAGGCTTCACTCTCTCTTTCCCTCTCTCCCTGCCCCTCTCTCTTCTCACTCTCCCTCTCTTCATAGGGTTTAGCAGCATACACTTTAATATTAGTGGTTGTAGCTAGCAGGATAACTGGGAAGTCTCCTTTAACACATTGTTGCTTCCCCCTTCCTCCTACCTTGGTTCATTGCACACATCCTCCAAGTCTGACCTGCCATGCTTCTGTCTTAGTGTTTTCTAGCATGGCCTTTCTTTAAATAAAACAAAAACAAGAACAAACAAAAAATTCCCAGTGACAGTTAATACCAGGTTCAGCTCTCAGGGAGGTACAAGTTCAAGTTACAAACTTGAAATAGACAGGGGCGCCCCCGGTGGCTCAGTTGGTTAAGTGTCTGCCTTCAGCTCCAGTCATGATCCCAGGGTCCTGGGATTGAGCCCTGCATCAGCTCTCTGCTCAGTGGGAGCCAGCTTCTCCCTCTCCCTGCTGTTCCCCTTACTTATATTCTCTGTCAAATAAATAAAATCTAAAAAAGAAAAGAAAACAAAAAAGAAAACCTTTAAAAAGTTGCACACACAGATAATTGTGGTACAAGATATTTTATAGCCTTTTTTTTAAAAAAAAAAAAAAAAAAAGATTTTATTTATTTGACAGAGAGAAACACAGCCAGAAAAGGAACACAAGCAGGGGGAGTGAGAGAGAGAGAAGCAGGCTTCAAGCCGAGCAGGGAGCCCGATGTGGGGCTCCATCCTGGGTCTCCGGGATCATGACCTGAGCTGAAGGCAGTCGTTTAACCAACTGAGCCACCCAGGCGCCCCGATATTTTATAGCCTTTTAACAGGACATACTATTTTGGCTTGCTGGTGGTCTGATAGTGAGTTTTTATTTACATATATATTTTTGACACATCCAAATCCCAAAAAGATCACGATGAAGAGAGGAAAGATTGGGTCTTTCTTATCATTGTTTACAGTTTAAAATACATTCTACCATGAACTTATGAACCACACAGACAATTATTATTCTTATTAATTTTCTTTTCTCTTCATGCAGATTTATGAGAAGTATCAAGATTTGTATACTGTGGAACCAAATAATGCACGGCAGCTGGTGGAAATTGCAGCCAGGGATATCGAGAAACTTCTAAGCAACAGATCTAAGGCTCTGGTGGTGAGTTTTAATTGGATCTGCTCATTTTATTATTTTCCATTGCCTGTTTATTTTTCACAATTTGTTTTCTTTAGTATGCTTCCTATACCTTGGAAATGATGCCCATGTAACATGTTCATAAAAGGTGAGAGAGCAGTTCCATGGTAGAACCCAAAATAATCGGCATATTTCTGATTATTAGTTTATTTTTTATGTTAGATGATTTTATAACATAAAAACAGTATATTTAATCGATACATACAGCTCTTTATCCATGCGTAAGTTATGAGGCATATTCATTATGTTTAAATCTATGATACAACTTAAGACCCACAAATATTGCCAGCACTCTTCATCCTACCTTTGTAATCATCTCTTTTCCCTGCCAGAGGTGGCCGGTACACATTTCTTTTCTTTTTAAAAATAGATGTACCTCCCATAAATGTTTTGTGGAACATGGTGGTTGTTAGTTGGCTTGTTTTTCAGCTTTATTAAAATGTGGAAGTATACGTAGCCATCAGCGACCTGCTTTCTTCCCTCAACGTTACATTGTATGATTTATCTGGCTGCTTCCACTTAGATTTAATTCACTCTCATTCACAGTTGAAAATTATTTTATAAGGGCATCTCTCAATAGGTTCATTTATTCTCTGTTGGCAAACTATTATTTGAATTATCTCCACATGAGTACTACTGTGAATACTGCTGCTGAATTTTCTTGAACAGGTCTCATGGTATGTAAATGCAGCGATACCTGTAGGGTTTTATACACGTGATAGGAGAATTAATAGAGTGTAGCATACTCACAAAGTATGAAAATGTTTTCCAAAACTGTTGTATCAGTTTACAACTCCCCCAGCTGTATATGAGTCCCTGTGGATCCGTATTCTGACCCATAAATGGCCATGCCAGATTTCTTAATTGTAGAGCATCAAATGGTTGTAAAGTAGAACTAACTCCTTCTTAGTCATGAGGCAGACATCTTATTTTATATCCATTCACCATTTTTGTTTCTTCAGTGAAATACCTGCTTATATCTTTGGCACATTTTAATTGTTTAAGTTGATTTTTGGTTATGTATTCTTGATGGTAACTCATTTAGGTTCTGTGTAGTGCAAATATCTTTTTGTGACTTGCTTGGGACTTGTCTTTTCGTTGTCTTGGTGGTATATTCTGATAAAACACATTCTTAATTTTAATGTAGTAACAGTCACCTTTTAAAAAAGTTATTAGAGAAAAAGTTATTAGTATTTCAGGGTGTGTGTTTTAAGAAATCCTTTCCTATCCTGAGATTATAAATGTTTGTTATATATTTTATTCTAAAACATTCTGTGTCCTTCAGATTGATTTACTCTGTGACCAGTGTAAGTATATAGTGTTAGGTTGCATTTTCTTTTTATTTATTTACTTATTTATTCATAAATATTTATTTATTTATTTGACACAGAGGGAGAGAGAGAGTGAGAACCCAGGCAGGGGGAGAGGCAGAGGGAGAAGCTCTCCCTCCCGAGCAGGGAGCTGATATAGGGCTCTATCCCAGGACCCCGAGATCATAACCTGAGCTGAAGGCAGATGCTTAACTTACTGAGCCACCCTTGAGTCCCAAAGTTGGACCTCAAATTAAATGTTTTCTAACCAATTTTCCCATGGCCATTTTTTTTTTAGCTTGCATTACCCCAGTGAGCTCCAGTTATCAGCTAGATTTCTGGCTGGCCCAGTCCTTCCCCATATTCTTCAGAAGGATCTTGAGTACCCTTGAACCTTCACATGTATGTAGATCTAAGTTTTAGATTCATCATGTCATTATCCAAGAAAAATCTTTACTGGGGTCTTGATTAGTATTGTTTTGACTCAGACCAAATTGGGAAGATTGATATCATTATGATATTTTGTCCTTCTAATTTATAAATAGATTCTTCTTGCCACTGAGCAAGTTTTTATTCTATTCAATAATATTTTAAAATTTCTTTGTAAAGTTCCTATATATCTTTTGTTAGGTGCAATGCCAGGGCTTATATTTAGCTTCTCTTAGTCTACAAATCACAGTGCTGTTATGAGAATTTGTCCCAGGACAACTCTGAATGTCCTGTTTACTTATCACTCACAGTTCAGATTTTTAGCTTACTCTGTTTTATATATATCTTGGCACTCAGAAGTTTTGCCAGCTTTTTTGGCACTTATAAGCCTTTATATTTCTTAAAATATCTAGGATCTTGTTGTAACATAAACGGAGAGTTATTTGGAATACTTGAATGCCATATTGCCAGAAGTGAAACATTTAATTTTTAAGAAATATATGCATGAGTTATCCATGGCAAAATAAGTTTTCATTCTTATTGGAAGATTCGAAGCCTTCTTCTCTTAAATTTTGGGTATGTGAATACCATTTGTACGTGTCATTTGCAAATATAAAGTGTGTTTTCAATAAAAGTTCATTTAATAAAAATAAGATATGTACTTGCTACTTAAGTGATTAATACTCACTCAGTAACAACTGAAAAGGATTCCAATTATGTTAATTTTTATCAGCTTACCTTTTCCTCCAAATGTAAGAAGTGGATAATCCGGATATCAAAGTCCCATGCAAAACAGTCACAGAATGGAATATGATGTATCTTGCCTTATTTGAATTAAAATGGAGCCTATTGAGACTTCCTTTTTTATCATTTGGAATTGAAACTCTAGACACCTGACACGTTATTTGAGTCCTGTGGGGGACCAGTGACTATCCTAAATGCATTAATGACAGGATACAGAAATCCCAATGACTGATTAAATGCGGAATTAGAGTATATGTCAGAAAGAAAGAGTCATGTTTGTTTTCAGACTAAATTCTTTAACTTTTTTTTCAGTCCACAAAAATAGAACACACATTATTTCAAAGGGAAATGATTTGAGGCTAATTGACAAATGTGCTACACTGTACTGTAAATGAGTGCAAGATGGCATGGCATTATTAATTAACTTCTATTTTTGTTGTAGGCTTATACTCTGGGAGACTTCTTGACTAAAAGAGCTTAATTTATCTGGGTGGGATGCCAGTGTAATTCCACAAGTAAATATACCAGAAAATACCATGAATGTACAAATTTGAGGTAGACGAAATTTAATACCAGTTAGACCTTATGAGTATTTACTAAGTAGCGTTGTCTAATTATTTCTCATCATAACACTAAGCTCTTGGCATCTTTATTAGTGTCATTTTTCAATGAGAAACCTGGGTCTTTGAGAAATCTTCTAAGTTGCTCAAGGAATTTATCTAATAACTAATCTACGTCAGTGCTTCTTAAATTTTAATGGGTGTTTTAGTTCACCTGTGGCTCTTCTTAAAATGTACAAGCTTATTCAGTAGATCTGGCCAGAGAGATGACATTTCTCATTAGCTCCAAGGTGATACTGATACTTGTGGTATAAAAAGCTATACTTTGAAGTAGCAAGAGTGGAAGAGCATTCAAATTCAGGTATGCCTGACTTCAAGATCTGCATTCTTACCTACCTTTGGCCTAAAAAAGTGTATAATCATAAAGAGGTAGAAAGGAAGGCTAGAGAGTATGCTATAAATTACTGTTCATTCAGAGTGATTAAGAATTGCACAACTAGGTATGTACCCCGAAAGATACAAATATAGTGATCTGAAGGGGAACCTGCACCCCAGTGTTTATAGCAACCATGTCTACTTTAGCTAAGCTCTGGAAGGAGCCTAGGTGTCCATCGACAGATGAATGGATAAAGATGTTGTATATATATGTATATGTATACACACACACACACATACACACACACACACACACACTGAGCCATCAAAAAAAAAAGAAAAGAAATCTTGCCATTTGCAACAATGGAATTAGAGGGTCAGTGAGAAAAAAAAAAAACAATGAGTATTTTTTTTTTTAACATATAATGTATTATTTGTCTCAAGGGTACAGGTCTGTGAATCATCAGTCTTACACAATTCACAGCACTCACCATAGCACATACCCTCCCCAGTGTCCATCACCCAGCCACCCTATCCCTCCCACCCTTCTCCCCTCCGGCATCTCTCAGTTTGTTTCCTGAGATTAAGGGTCTCTTCTGGTTTGTCTGCCTCCCAGGTCCCATCCAGTTGCATTTTTTCCCTCCCTACCTCCAAGACC
>PITA01028422.1:0-19418 GCA_004023965.1 Spilogale gracilis
TAAATGCAAATAGCAATGCTTAACTGGAAAAAAATTAACCTAATCACCAAGAATTCTCCAATGCCTCTATAATTTATTATTCATCAAAAATAATTTCATCAAAAACCTATTCAATTCTGTTCATGGTAAAGTAGGTTGCATAGAATTAACCTTTCTCAGATACATTTATAATTCCAGGAAATATATTTATAAAAGCACCTACTTGAAGGAAGTGGGGAACAGCCAAATGTTGTGGAGGGGACTGGACCCTTGAAAGGAGGGAATCCAAGTGGATGAGGTTACATGCCTTTTCCCATGAGGATGCTGACCAGACCACATGGGACTCTAAAGAAATACTAGATCTTTTTGGCTTGAGGTATCCGAGGACAGAGTTTGGGGCTGCCAAAATGACTAAACATTGAGGAGGGAGTAGAAATCTCAGAAAGAAGAATGCTACGTGGGCGAGGTTCACTCTATCAACTCCACTCAGATCCCTGGCTGCCCTGCACTGCACACGTGCAAGGGAGGTTTCTGGGAATCATGCAGACAGCTACAGCTGGAAAACTGAACAAGCTCTAGAGGCAGTTCAGTGGCTACTACCAGAGGAGAAACAGAATTTGGAGTTTGGAGTTTAAGTCTCATTAATTGAGACAGGCTTGTAAAACCCCTTAGCTTTCTACAGAAATGACAGAAGGTTCGTGTCTTCGCAGCCAAGACTGTGTAACAAAAGTGGATATGATTGAAAACTAAGTACAAAACTGATGCTGGCCAACCGAAGATGGCATAAAACCAAACCTCCACGATTTACTGTGATAAGACTGTGATTTCCCTGGGGGAGTGGGGGAGGAAGTCTTTAGAAAATGGTGACAGAATCCCAAGTCTCTATAGTGTATCACCCATAATATTCAGAACATTTTAACAGTTGTTACATATTCAAAAAAAAAAAAAGGGTAAATTTGATCCAAAGTCAAGAAAAATAATGTAGTTGTTAGAAATAGACCCTGAAACACTGATGTTTGATTAGCAGGCAAAAACTTTAAAGCAGCTATTATAAACATGTCTGAAGACTTAAAGGTAAAAATAACCAGAACAAGTGAAGAGAGGGCATACCAAGCAGATAAATGAGAACTGTATTCAAGAAGCAAATAACTTTTGGAATAGGAAAGTACAACATCCAAGGGGAAAACTTCACTGGACTTACCTGAATATAAGATCTAGCTGAAGAAATCTTCAGTGAGCCTGAAGACAACTTAATCAAAATCATTTAACCTAAAGAACATGGTGGGTGGGGACAGGGAAAGATTGAAAGAAAAATTAACAGAAACTTTGTGGATTGTGAGAAAATATCCGTGATTTAACAGGCAAGAAATCAGAGTCCCTGAAGGATCAGAAATAAAACAAGGCAAAAACTATTTGAAGAAACAATGGCTGGAAATTTCTCGAATTTGTTTAATAAACGTCTGTGGTAGCAAGTCTCCAAGATGACCCTCCATGAGCCCAACTGACCGTTACTTGTTATTCACACCATTGTGTGATTTCCTCCCTCTGAATGTAACCTGAACCTTGTGACTTGCTTCAAATAAATAGAATAAGATAAAAGGGATGAGAGTCATTTCTGAGATTAGGTTACAAAAGACTGTGACTTCTGATTTCTTTGCAATTCTTTCTCGGACTCTTGTTTTGATGAAGCAATGTGCCATGTTGTGTCCTGGGAAGAGGCCCAGGTTGCAGGGAATTGAGAGTGATCATCAACCAAGATCCAGTGAAGAGCCAAGGATTTCAGTCCATCCATTGGCAAGGAACAGACTACTGCCAACAACCAACCACGGGAGCGAGCTTGGAAGCAGAGCCTTCCTCTGTCAATGCTGAGATAATGGCAGTTGTAGCCTGGGAGGGCCTCTGAGCCCGAGAATCCTGTTAAGCTATGCCCAGATTCTTGACACACAGAAACTATAGCTCATAAATGTTGTTTTAAGTCACCAAGTTATAAGGTAATTTGTTATGCCATTGTAGATACATAATAGAACATCAATGTACAGATCCCAGAAACTCAGAAAATCTGAAGCAAAATGAAAACAGAGGAAAGCACATGTTGGCTTATTGTTCAAATTGCTAAAACAAAATAAAACAAAACCAACCAAACAAACAAACAAATAAGGATCAAGATAAATATTTTGAAAGCAGCCAGGTTGGATAGATCTGGTGGAATACATTCCATGCAGGAGAACAGAGATATGAATGAAGGCTGACTGCTCATCAGAAGGACAGCTCAGAAGACAATGGAATGATATCTGTAATGTGCTGGAAAAGAAAGCAGTGTCAACCTAGAATTCTATACCAAACAAATAGATATTTCAAAAATGAAGGTAAAAGTCCTTTTCAGAATAAACAAATGCTGAATCTGTTATCCACAGAACCTTACTGTGTGAAATACTAACAAAAATTCATAGGCTAAAGAGAAATAATGCCAGATGAAAACTCAGATCCTTAGGAAGGAATGAAGAACACTGGAAATCATGACTGTCAGTAAATAGAAAAGCCAGAGTTTAAACTCTTTTTTTGAAATTAAAAAATAAATTAAAATTTACTGTTTAGGTGTATTATAACATCTATGACATATAGATTTAAAATATATGACAACAATAACAAAGTAACAGGTGTGTGTTGAGGGGGAATGGGGAGGTGGTAAGGATATTATCCTATAGTAAGCTTCAAACATTTTATTTTGAGTAATATAACAATCTAATTAAAGTGGATGAATTAAAATGCATTATGTCAGGATCCATAAAGCAAACATTAAAATGTTATAAATAAGCATATGGCTAAAAAGTGAATAAAAAATAAAATTGAATACAAAGAAATGGAGTAAGCCAAGAGAAGCAAGAGAGAGGGAGCTGAAATACAAGAAATTCTATGGGAAAAAAATAGAAACAAATACCAGTCTGGTAGATCTAAAAACATAGTATCAGTCATTAAGGTAAATAATTAATCATTTATTTATGTATTTATTTTGTTTCTTTTTATTGAATTATAATTGACATACAGAATTGTATTAGCTTCAGGTGTACAACATAGCGATTTAATGCTTTCATCCATTACAAAAGATAACCTTGCTAAAACCATTCCACTTAAAATAGAAAATGGCCAACTGAATTCAAAATCACCAGCTATAGTCAGTCTGCCGGAGACATTAAAATGTGGCTATATTTTCACTCAAATGAGCAACTTGATCCTTGCTCTTTTGCACGTGCCAACTTAGCTCCGGATATCTCGGCTTTAAAGGGCAATAAGAACTATTGCTTATTTTATAATTCTGTCAATCAGAATAATTTTAAGAATCTTGTTGCTGTTACTGTTTTTTTTAGGACCAACGACACTGGATTCCTTTCTTATAAGGAACATCTGCCAGTGAGGAAGATAGTGGTTACAGACACGGGCCGACCACACTCAGAAGCAGCTTACAAACTGGGACCTCTACTCTGCCGGGGAGACAGTAAGTGGTGGCAGCGGCTTGTCAACATGGTTGAGCAAGAATCATGTTTCTATCATATAATAATTAATCATCCTTCTGTTGTAAGAATGCATGAGCAGTGCCCGAAGTAATTCTTCAGGCAGCCAACAAATAATGTACCCTTACGAAGTTTAAATAAAGCCCTGTTATAAATGCTTGGTGGCAAGCTTTGTTCAGATTCTAAGAGAACAAAACCACTAAGCATCTCCATTTGATTGGTTTGTAAACATATCCCAGCATTCCTTAATTTCTGTATGCCGTTATCCCTCTAGGAACGCCAGAGGGCTGCGTTAAATGGTGAAGAACGTGAGTTTTCTACTGTTGAGCTTGTGGTGAAATGAGAGCATCAGTAGAATCAAATGCCAGTTTTATCAAACATATTTCAACTTTTATCTCATCTTTTTTCCAGTTTGTGTGTCTGTGTGTTTACACTAAATCAGTGGGACACACTGTTTTGTATATTCAATGTATTAACACTCTAAACCAGAATTCTAAAAATCAAATATAGTTTCACAGAAAATATTTATTTTCAGCAGGGAATGAAATGAGCAAATGTATCCATACATATGGAGACTGATGCTTTAATTATTGATGCTTTTACTTATTTCCAGGACTTGAAATGGGAGAAACATTTATTTACGTTAAAAGTATACCCTACAATAAAATTTTATTCTAGGGGCTCAAACTAGGAGAAGATCTAACAATGCAGTGGATTTATGGAGATACACAACGGAAGTTGCTTAGTTAAAAAGCAAAGATGATAGTGGCCTATAAAAATTTATATATACTTATAAAAAACTGTCTGCCATTATGCCTACCATCCCTAATCTTTAGCATCTCTACTTCCTGTTCTGCCAGTAGGCCTCACACAATAACATGAAGATGACACAGGATATTGCATGGAGAGAAAAATTATGTGCAAAGAGATGAGGTTGTAAACTCAGGATGCATCTAGGAGAGTACAATGATTTTGTGACTATAGAAAATTGTTCTATATGTCACACACAGTTTTCTCTTCTGGTTCTGATCTTAAGCCTTCAGGGGCCCAGACTGGCTTCCTCCCTCCTTCTTCTTCCATTTGCCACCATCCCTGGAGCAGTGCCTGTTTTGACTGAGGTCACTACTACTAGTGCTTAGGGTTTCTTCCTTACAAACCTCCTCCCAGGAACTTGAACACACAGAACCTTTTCACGTAACACAGTGATTCTCTAAGCAAGGCAGTTGATCCCCTCTGTGGACATTTGGCAATATCTGGAGACATTTTTGGCTGTCACAATTGTTTGGGGGTTGAATGCTACCAGCATCTAGAGGGACAGGTGAGGAATGCTGCTGACTATCCTGCAGTGAGCAAGACAGCCCTCCGCAACAAAGAACGATCTGGTCCAAAATGTCCATAGTGCTGAGGTTGAGAATCCAGAATGCTAAACTTTTATGACCATGGGGATGCAGAGATGTATTGATTTACAAATAGTTTACATATTTAGAGACTTGCTAAATAATTTCTGAGTTATTACTGAAACAGTAATTGAGATTTTTCCTTGGCCTTGCCTTGTACATCTATTTTAGGCTTAATGTTCATCCTCACATAGCATCATAAGACTGTTCTCAGCATGGAGGGATCTTTCTTATTTTCTCAGTCAGAAAAACAGTATGGGAATGCACTCCTGAAGGTGTGATACCCTAGACACACTGTTTTTTGGTTTTGTTTTCCAACTGAGATAGACTGGATGGCTTTGGGGCTTCTAGATGTAGAATCATGTACAGTGGGCCTTATAAGCAGAGGAAAGGTATGTGGACAATATCTTAAGGGCAGTAAGACCTGAACATTGAGTAATTTAAAGCCGAGAAATAGCTTAATCTTCATGATCCAACTGAAAGCATGCAGACCAGCTGTAAATCTAAAGACCAGCAAAGTGACCTCTGATGTAAGACAAGGAAAAATGATAAGGGCCTGAACCACAGAGCGACATGGGGCTATAGGAAAGGACTCATATAAAGAGGGAAATTCAGTACGATCTAGAAAGGAGTTGAGGTTGAAAGGGTGTGAGGATGATCTCTGGCTTTCTGACCTAAATAAAGTTGCTTAGGATCATTCATTGAAACAGTCAGGATGCTAGTACCCTTCACCGAGACAAAGGAACTTTTAGATGTTCTTTGACAGAAAAATGGAAAAATGAGATTAAAAAAGTGACATTTAGGTTTTCTCACACAAACTAGAGATGTTGAAAATTTTATATCTAGCCATGTTTTTGTAGGAAAGAAGACAGAAGCCTTGAGAAAGCACAACAAATAAAACAAAAAAGAGTATGAGTCCTTCCTCGTGTCAAATATAAGCCTCCCTCTAATTAATTGGTGCTATCTTTTTCCAAGTCCTTCTTTCATCCTTTTTTTTTTTTCTTTTCTTTTTAATGCAGGTGGGTCTGAAGTTTCATGGGGACGGCTGCTATTTTTGTATGTCGTCAGAAGTCGTAGATAACAGCGTTAGGTGTTTGACCCAAAGCACAACAGGAATGATAAAGCCACCTTTACAGTTGTGCTGCAGACACAAAACTTAGTAAATATCATTGTCCTTAAGGGGTTTATTTATTTAAGAACATGGAAGTAAATTTCTTGAAAATTATATGAAAAATAAATGGCAGAATTCAACATCCTATTTATGATAAAAGCCAAAGTAGGAACTGAAGAGAACATCCTCAGTGTTTCAAAAGACATCCATGAAAGCCTGATCACTACTATCATACTGAGGAGTCAAAGGCTTGAAATGCTTTCCCTCTTAGATGAAGATCAAGGCAACCCTATTCAACCTCATACTGCTAGTCCTAGCACATGCAGTAAGAAAAGGAATTCAAGGCATGTAGATCAGAAAGGAAGATATAAAATGTTCTATTTATAAATGATACGGATTTTTAGGTAGGAAATGTGTAAGAATTCCTTTTTTTTTTTTAAGTGAGTTTAGCAAGGTCACAGAATGCAAGGTCAATATTCAAAAATAGATTATATTTCTGCATTTTCTTAATAAAAACTCTAAATTGATATTTAAAAGCACTTTTTACGGTAGCACCAAACATATTAAATACTTTGGCATAAATATAACAAAATTATGTAATATTGATGAGAGATCAATAAAGAAGAACTAAACAGGATAGTTGTGGATTGAAAGCTGTCAATTTTTCTAAAATTGGTAAACATATTCAGTACAACCCTAGTCAAAACCCATAGGTGTTTTTTCTTTCTTTCTTTCTTTTTTTTTTTTGCAGAAATTGGCAAACTTATTCTAAAATGTGCAGAAAAGCAAAGAAACTAGAATAACTAAAAACATTTTGAAAAATATAAACAAACTTTGAGATTTATACAATTGATTTTCAGACATATTATGAAACTACAGAATTCAAGACAATGTGATAACTGACATTGAGATGGGGAAATAGTTTAAATATCTTGATAGAACAGAATACATATATTCAAATGGTTTTGAAAAAGCTACCAGAGCAACTCAATGGAGAAAAAATAGTCCATTTCAAGAAATAGTGCTGGAACAATGAAAACCCAACAAACAACAAAAAAAATCTCAATCCATACTTCAAACTGCATACAGAAAATAGCTCAAGGGGCGCCTAGGTGGCTCAGTTGTTAAGCGTCTGCCTTCAGCTCAGGTCATGATCCTGGAGTCCTGGGATCGAGCCCCACATCGGGCTCCCTGCTCGGCGGGAAGCCTGCTTCTCCCTCTCTCACTGTCCCTGCTTGTGTTCCCTCTCTAGCTGTGTTTCTCTGTGTCAGATAAATAAATAAAATATATTTTTTAAAACCCTCAAAATTAACCATATACTTAAATGTAAACCCACAAACTATAATGTTCTTTAAGAAAATATAGGAAAAAAATCATAGTGATCATGGGTCAGGCATAGATTTTTTTTAGATATAATACCAAAAGCATGATCCATAAAATTGCTAAAAATGACAAATTGAGTTTTGCCAAATTTAAAAACTATTTTTAAAATGACATTGTTAAGAAAATGAAAAGAAAAGACACACACTGGGAAAAAATATTTACAAAGCAAATATATGACGGGTGCTTGGGTGGCTCAGTCAGTTAAGCATCTGATTCTTGATTTTAGCCCCAATCATGATCTCAGGGTCCTAGAATCAAAGCCTATGTTGGGCTTAGCTCTCAGTGGGGAGCCTGCTTAAGATTCTCTCCCTCTGCCCCTCCCTCCCCTCTGCTCAGCTGTCTCTCTCTCTCTCTCTCTCAAATAAATAAGTAAATCTTTAAATATATATATGTGTATATATATATATATATGAATCTACGTATATATGACATCTTTAAAATATATATGTATATCTGATAAAGGCTAGTGTCTAAGATACAGAAAGAACTCTTCACAGGTCAATAATTTAAAAAATTCAAATTAAGAAATGGGCAAAACATTTGCACATATACTTCATCAGAGAAAATGTACAGATGTCAAAAAGCAAATAAAATCTTCTTAATATTCTTAGACATTAGGAACGTGTAAAATAGTACCAAAATGAGGTATCAATATATAACCATTAAATGGCTAAAATTAAAAAACAAAAAGCCCAACAATACCAAATAGCTGGTGAAGACACAGAGTAACTGGAATCCTCATGACTGGTGCAAATACAAAATGTTACAGCCATTTCAAAAAATAGTTGGGCAGGTTTTTTTGTAGATTAAACACATATTTACCATATGATCTAGCAATCCCTTTCCTAGGTACACAAGAGGAATGAAAAACCTGTATGTAAAGTTTTATATTGGCTCTATTCATAGTCTGCTAAAACTGCATACCACCCAAATGCCCATCAACTAGTGAATGAATAACTTTCCATTTTACTGTGGTATATCCATACTATATGATGGAATACTATTGAACAATAAAAAGAAATGGAGTATTGATACATGCAACAACATGAATGAATCTCAGATGTTTTATGCTAAGTGAAGGAAGCCTTACTTAACACACAACGTGCTGGACTATTGTTCAGGTCTAAGATATTCTGGAAAAGGCAAAACCATGGGAGCAGAAGAAGGATCTCTGTAACAGCTTCAAGGTGAGAGAAATTTTGCAAAGGGGAACAGGTGAAGGACATGTTCTGTATCTTGAGTGTCATGGTGGTTTTATGGCTTTATGCATTTGTCAAAATTGCTACACCAAAGAAAGGGTCATTTTTATTACATGTAAATTTTCCTCCAAAACTTATGACTCCAAAAAAACAACTAACTGCTGTTATGAGTCATTATGGTTGTTTAATTTTTTTTTTACTTTTTTTAGAGTAGTTTTAGGTTTATAACAACATTGAAAGGAAAGTGCAGAGGTTGATTATATACCCCCTTCCCACACACATAGATAACCTCTGTTATTATCAACATCACTCACCAAATTGGTACTATTTTTTACCAAGGATGATAATTGCTTAATTGAAAAATTGGTTCACTTGAAAAATACCAAAAAACTCGAAGACACTGATGAAAAAAAATGACAACACAAACAAATGAAAAGATATACCATACTCATAGGTTGGAAGAATTCATATTGTGAAAATGTCCATATGCAAAAGCAATCTACAGATTCAGTGGAATGCCTATGATAATACCAATTGTATTTTCATACAACTAGAACTAATAACCTTAAAATTCATATGAAACCACAAAAGACCCCAAATAGCCAAACCAGCCTTAAGAAAGAAGAACAAAGTGGGAGGTATCACAATCCCAGATTTCAAGTATACTACAAAGGTATAGTAATGCAGACTGTATTGTACTGGCACACAAGTAAACACATAGATCAGTGGAACAACATAGCCCAGAAATAAACCCATACTTGTATAGTCAAATGATCTATAAGAAAGGAGGCAAGAATATTCAATGGGGAAAAGACAACCTCTTCAACAAATGGTGTTGGGAAAACTGGACAACCATGTGCAAAAGAGTGAAACTGGACCACTTTCTTACACCATACGTAAAAAGAAACTCAAAGTGGATTAAAGACCTGAATATGAGACCTGAAACCATAAAACTACTTAAGAAAATACCAGCAGTAATCTCTTCTATATCAGCTTTAGCAGCATTTTTCTCAAGATGCCTTCACAGGCAAGGGAAACAAAAGCAAAAATAAACTTTCTGGACTATGCCAAAGTAAAAAGCTTTTGTACAGCAAGGAAAACCATTAACAAAACAAAAAGGTTACATACTGAATGGGAGAAGATATTTGCAAATGATATATCCAATAAGAGGTAATACCCAAAATATATGCAGTATAGATAATATATGCAGTATAGACACACATATATACATACCTATATACAAATATTACCTAGCCATGAAAAAGAATGAGACCTTGCCATTTGTGACAACGTGGTTGGACCTAGAGGGTATTATGCTGCGTGAAATAAGTCAGATTGAGATAGACAAAAGCCATATGATTTCACTTATATGTGGAATCTAGAAAACAAAGCAACAGAAACAGACCCATAAATACAGAGAACAAAATGGTGGTTCCGAGAAGGAAGGGTGGTAGGGGATGTGTGAAATGAGTAAAGGGGATTGGGAGGACCAGACTTCTAATTATGGAATGAATGAACCATAGGAACAAAAGGGGAAGAATAGGGAATATAGTCCATGGCAATGTAATAGTGTTGCATGGTGGCAGATGGTAGCATAGTATAGAGTTGTCAAGAATCTATGCTGTACACCTGAAACCACTGTAACATTGTGTGTCAACTGTCCTTCAATAGTAAAAAAAAAAAAAAAAAAGAATTTATAAAACAGGAAAGGTTTTAGTAACATGGTCATTCTTCAAGATACTTGTAGAATCCTGCTGAATATGTTTCTGACTTATATTAACATTAGAAGCAAAGAGTCGAAAGAATAAATCACAGGAAAACATCTGGATTTACTGGTTAATAGAGAGGTAATAGTGAGCTTACCCACGCATTTTCCTTTCCCCCAGAAGCAGTGGGAACATCCTCATTTTGAGGTACCATCCAAAGTCTTCTTGACTGGTAATTCCTCAGTGTCAGCATGCATAAAAATTAGCTGGAGAGCATGCCAGCTAGTGCTTGCACTAGTTAAATGCTTTTTTGACACTCATCATGAGAATATCCACAGAGACCTCTCCTTTACTTCTGCACGTTCTGCAACAGAAAGAAATCATGGACCCCTGATGGCATCTGGCTCCACTGCCCCTTCATTTGCTTTCCTTTATCTGCAAAATCTCCCCAAGCCATTTACGGAAACCTGTCACACACAGGTACAAAACCCTTTCACCATGAAGCCTCCCAAAGGTCTCTAGAGGGCCTTGTCTTACACGACAACATTCGAAGAATGTTGAACAAATTACAAAGATATATTTTTCATACTGGTTTTTAATTATTTTTGAGTCTCTCAAGAGCAGATCCATTGTTCATTTATTACTGTTTCTGGCACCTAGTACGTTACCTCTTTTATGAAAGATAATCGATAGATAGCAGTTTTGAGAAGAATGAGAATGATCCATCATATACAAAAACCTATAGCTTAGAATTATTCATAAGAGACAGGAGTAAGGTTTTGCTTGTATAAGCAATTAAATGATGTGCAAACATACTTTTAAAGAAAAGAGTTTAGAGTATATTGAAAGACTTAACTCTAGTTGAAAAATTACATAGTACATGGAGAATCTAGTTTCATCTGAACCATTTTTCATCAATACACTTGGACTTGTGGCAGTGAACTGTTTTCAGATGAGAACATGATTTCACTTAATACTAATTATTTTTTATTTGCACTCTTCTAGTAATATGATGTCTTTATAAAACTGAAATACTTTCTACTTCTTGGAGGAAAAAATATTTTGTAGTCTGTTTTGTCCTGTGTTCTGTCTGACTTATATTACTAGCTAGTAATTGAATATGAGAGAACATTCTCTCTAACACTTTCAGAAAATTTCTACTTTTCTGAGATTGGCAATCCTGATGGTTCTCAGGACTATATTAATGTACTTTTGTGACATTTTTATACACGTGTATACCTTTATTGTTTTAAATATCAAATAATGACTTAATTGATACAGCCATTATAAAATTTTAAGATGCTCAGAAATGTCATAGAAAAGACTATAATAATTACCAAAAGTCACATAGCTCAGAAATAATAATTAATACCAGCAAGTATTATTGCAGGCATTGCTAGATATTTCTAGGGTAGGGTTTCCAACATTGACACTCCTGACATTTGGCCAGTATGGTTGGGGTCTGTTTCATGCATTGACTGACATTTGGCAGTATCCCTGCTCCCAAACCACTAGTAGTACCTTTCTCCTAGTTGTGACAACAAAATATGTCACCAGAAAATTGCCAAATGTCCCCTGGGGTGAAATTGCCTCAGGTTGAGTAACACTATCCTAGAACAAAAAAAAATAGAAAAAAGGATTGAGAAATAAGTTTGCAAAACTTTATTAATGGAAATTGACAGAGAAAGGAGAAACCAAATTGAAGCCAAGCGAATTGCTTTACATTATTTATATATCTCATAAATATATGTTCAACTTGAATGATCCCGCTAAACTTTAAGAAAAGATTATGAAAATTTAAAAGGTTATAGAGTCACTAGATTTCATATTAAATTTTTTTTTTGGTTTTTGGTTTTTTGTTTTTAAGATTTTTATTTATTTCTTTGACAGAGAGCAGGCAGAGAGGCAGGCAGAAAGAGAGGAGGAAGCAGGCTCCCTGCCAAGCAGAGAGCCTGACACGGACCTTGATCTCAGAGTCCAGGACTCTGAGATCGTGACCTGAGCCTAAAGCAGAGGCTTTAATCCACTGAGCCACCCAGACACCCCTAAATTCGTTTTTTAAAGACAGTATTCATCTATGTGAAAAAATGGGAAAAGAAACACTCATTTTTTTTCTCTCCTCTCCTTTTTCTCCCCCATCTGTCCTTTTTGCTAGTTTTGCTCATATTTTTATAGTTGTTCTTTTTTTTTTTTTAAGATTTTATTTATTTGACAGAGAGAAACACAGCTAGAGAGGGAACACAAGCAGGGGGAGGGACAGAGGGAGAAGCAGGCCTCCTGCCAAGCAGGGGGCCTGATGAGGGGCTCGATCCTGGGTCTCCAGGATCATGACCTGAGCCGAAGGCAGTCGCTTAACTAACTGAGCCACCCAGGCGCCCCTACAGTTGTTTATTCTTAATGCTAGCCACTAGTCTATCATCGTAGCCTCTCTATTCTTGAATGATTTTTTGGTTTATTTCTTCTTGGATTGCCTTGTCAGGTAGCTGATGTTTTCTGTTTCTTCTCCAGAAAGACCCATAAGTGTTGCATTTCTTGAGTTTGCATGTGCTTGGAAATATTTGTTGCCTCAGAACTCTAAAACAAACTTTGTGGGTTTAACTTTATATTATTTTTTGGAAACAGTTTTAGTAAGAAATAATTCACATGCCTTACAGTTCACTCATTTGAAGTGTACAATCTAATCATACATTGGTACATGTAATCATTTTGGTGTATTAGAGTATTGTGCAGCAGTCACCACAACCAATTTCGGAACGTTTTCATCACCCCAAAAAGAAACATAGTCCCACTGAGTAACCATTTCCTGTCTCCCTCCCAACTCCAGCCCAGTCCATAACATTTAAATGTTGGGACATGTGGTCTTTGTGACTGGCTTCTTTCACTTAGCATGATAGTGCTAAGATTTATCCATGTTCTACCATGTATCAACACTTCATTATTTTTTATGACCAGATAATATTTTGTTACATGGATAGACTACATTTTGGTTGCTTATTAATCAGTCAATGGACATTTGGGTTGGTTCCATTTTTTGGCTGTTATAAATAAAGCTGCTATGAACATCTGTGTATGAGGTTTTTGTGAACATATGTTTTAATTTATCTTTTTTTCTTGCATAATTCAGTTACCTTGAGTATATCTCTAGGAGTGGAACTTCTGGGTTATAAAGTAACCTTACATTTGAACTTTTTAGAAACTGGTGTGACATTTTTTTGGAGGGGGAGTCACACTTTGACCATTTATACATATTATTCTATTTTTGTTTGCACTGAGAGATGCAGTCATCTTGTCTTCCACAGCTTTTCTAGATATCTTTTGGCTGATAGTTCATTACAAAGTAGGGTTTTATTTTTATTTTTCCTCAAAAAAAGTTTGAGTGTGTTTTATTCTCAGATTTCTTTCAAATTTGAGAATATCTGCCTATTGCTTTAACACAAGAAAATTAGGCTGGATACATTTTCTTTCTCTAAGAAATTTGTAGAAAGTGCTCCGTTGTCTCCCGATTTTGAATATTGCTGTATGCTGAAGACAAACTGATTTTTTCACCTTCTAGATGACTGGCTTTTTCTAACTGAATACATTAAGGAATAATTTCCCCTAAAGGTCAGTAACTTAAGGATGCATCTCAGCATTGTGCATTGGCATTAATTTTTCCTGAAATTGGGTGTGATGTGGTAAAATATAATATACATTTTTCAAAGCAGTTTGTTGTTGCACATGTGGTCTAAATTTCTGCTCTTGGTTCATTAATCTGAACAAGGTGGTCTTTTCAACTCTGACGTTTGAATTTTTCTAACTATTTTATTCAGTGTATTTCTTCTCAGTTATTATATTGTTGAAATTTTATGACAATCAAAGAACCCCCAAAACTTACATAGTTAGAAATTGTTCTAAGTTTCTTGTTCTAAGAAAACCTTGTCAATGAAATTAGTTTTTTTTCATTTTGTCTGCATCGACTTGTTCAGCTGTCTGAGAAATCACAGCTGCCCAAAATGCATTAAATAATCAAAGGTGCATGTAGGCAATAAATAACTTTGCAGAAGTTACATTCGTAGGCTGGAGAAAGATATTGACTAGTGATTTGGTTAATTTCTCTTCGATTCGACAGAGTTCTGTTCCATTTGACAGACTACATATAAACCATTAAAAAGAGTGAGGATCAATTCTATTTCAACAGATAATCATATAATATTGCACGTTCCACTATGTCTGATAATCCTCTACCATTAGGAAATTCTTTTTAATTTTTATATTTTTATTTTCTTTCCATAGGTTTTCTTTATTTAGTTTTCCTGAAGTTTCTTCTTCTTACCCCTTCCTCCTTGTCTCTCTCTTCTACTCCCCTCTTTCCCTGCCTCTTTCTATTTATTTACCTAAGAATTTGAGTGTATTTATTAAGATACATAAAATACAAACTAGGGACACAGAAACAAATTGAGGGACTTGGAGGGAGGGGGTGGGCGGATGGGAGAGCCTGGTGGTGGGTACTGAGGGCACCTATTGCATGGAGCACTGGGTGTGGGGAATGGGCAATGAATCTTGGAACACTGAGAAAATAAAATAAATTTAAAGTAAAAAAAATACAAACTAACTGGGAGAAGTTAATCCTTCTTATCGCTACTTTGACAAAGGAAATCTCATCATTTTATTCAACAAATATTTATTGAGCCCATACATTTTACTGTGCCTTCCCCACATCCCAAAAGAAAGACAGGGAGAGAGCGTAAGCACAAAGGGAGCCAAATAGACAAAAGTGTCTGCATTCTTGGAACTTGAGTTCCTTAGGGGGAGGTAGACAATATGTAAGTAAATATATGGTATGATAGTGAAGTGTTGGGAACACCATATAGTTGAGGTCGGGGGGTATGGGATTGGAAATTTTAGATAGAATGGTCATAAAATGCTCACTAAGAAGGTGGCATTTGGATAAGAATCTGAAGGAAATAAGGGAGCAAGGCGTGTGTGTATCTGTGAAAGAGAATTCTAAACATCTAGAGGAAGAAGCTAGAGTAACCATGCAGAGATGGGAATGTTCATGGAACAACAAGATGGTCGGGATGTGTGGAGCAGAGTGAGCAAGGAATGACGGAAAACGTTAGATGATCTGGTGGTCAGATTGTTTAAAATTTTGAGAGGTCTTTATTTTTCATTTTTTTAAATCACATTATTTTATTTTTTCAGTGTTCCAAGATTTATTGTTTATGCCCCACACGCAGTGCTCCATGCAACTTGTGCCCTCAATATCCACCACCAGGCTCACTCATCCCCTCACCCCCTCCCTTCCAAGACCCTCACTTTGTTTCTGAGTCCAAAGTCTCTCAAGTTTCATCTCCCTCCCTGATTTATCCCACTTCCCATTTCCTTTCCTTCTCCTCCTGTCCTCCATATTATTCCTTATGCTCCACAAGTAAGTGTCACCATATAATATTTGACTTTCTCTGCTTGGCTTATTTCACTCAGCATAATCTCCTCCAGTACGGTCCATGTTGCTACAAAAGTTGCATATTCATCCTTTCTGATAGAGGCATAATATTCCATTATGTATATGTACCATGTCTTCTTTATCCATCCACCTGTTGAAGGGCACTTTGGCTCTTTCCACAGTTTGGCAATTCTTCAGTGAGACTGGAAAACATTAGAGAATTTTGAATAGAGGATTTGTATGATCTAATTCCCATTTTATTGAGATTTAATAAGGAAGGTGGAAGCAGGAGGCCATTTTTGAGACCATATCACCAGCCCAGCTGAATGATCATGGTGGCTTGGGCCATGGGCCCAATAACGGCAGTTGTAGTATGGAGACAGTTCAAAAGGAGAAGCAACAGAGTTTGCGGATGGATCAGTGTAGGCTGCAGAAGAGTCAAGAACACCACCAAGGTGTTTGGTCAGATAACCAGTTGGGGGGCACAGAATTGGCATTAATCCAGAGGGAGAATATTGCTGGGGTCAAGGAATTGCAGATTAATATAAAGAACTCAGTTTTTTGAACATAAAATTAAAGTTGAGATGGAGGTGTACAGATAGAGATGTAGAGTTGTTAGTATGAGAGTTCCAGGCTTCAGATATGTATTTGTAAGTCATCAGCATATTTAAAGCCATGAGATGGACTGGCCAGTAGGAGTCATTATGGATGGAGAAGTGTAATGATAGGGCTGGGGGCATTCCAACATTAATAGGTTGAGGAGTAAGGAGTAAGAAAGAACGAAACAGAATTATAGCACTAATGAGAAAGGCAAAAGAGTGTTGGTATTCTGGATCCAAGTGAAGAAAATGTTTCAAGGAGGGGAAAATAACCAACTATGTTAATTGCTTTTGATAGGTTAAGTAAGATGAGGATGGAGAATTGACAATGGACTAGTAACTAGAATATATAAAGAACTCTCAGAAATAAACAGTGGAAAAAAAAAAAGAAACGATCCAATTAAAACATGGTTGTTATAGATTGAATTGTTTCCCCATCCCAAAGTTTATATGTTAAAGCCCTAACCCCAATGTAACTGTATTAAGTGGTAGGATCTTTAAGGAGGTAATTGAAGTTAAATGAGGTCATAAGGGTGGGACCCTAATTTGGTTGGATTGGTATGCTTATATGAAGAGGAAGAGGCACCAGAGATTACTCTCTTCCCACCAGGGCACAGAGGAAAGGCCACGGGAGAGGGTGGCCATCTGTAAGCCAGAGATATAATGGATAAAAGACATGAAGAGAGATTTCACTAAAAGGCCCCAAATGGCAGTTAAACACAGAAAGATACTCAAAATCATTAGCCACTGGAAAATGCCTATCAAAACTACAATGAGATGTCACTGCATACCTTTCAAAGGGCTGAAAAAAAAGTACTGACCCAGAATTCCAGCCAGGACCTGAAGAAACCGGATCCCACACACAGCCACTCTGGAAAGGAGTCTGGCAGTTTCCTAAAAAGTAAAACATGCAACCCTCATATGACTCAGGGACTGTACTACTGGGCATTATCCCAGAGAACTGATAATTTATGTTCATACAAAAACTTGTACGTAGATGTTCATAGCAGCTTTGTTAGTAATTGCTGAAAACTAGAAACAACCCAGAGGTCTTTCAACAGGAGAATGGTTAAACTAATTTTCCATTCATGGAATACTGCTCAGCAATAGGAAGAAATGGCCTACTGACACACACACAAACCTGTCCTATCTTCAGAGAGTAAAACTGAGTGAAAAATAGTCTCAAAGGGCTCCATACCATATGCCTTTATTTATAAAACATTCTTCAGATGACATCAGAGAACTGATAAGGCATTGTGATAGGGTTACCGAAGGGGTGAGGCAGGGGAGAAGTGGGTTTGGCTGTAAAAGAGAAGCGTAAGGAAAACCATATCCTGCATCCTAACTGTTACCAGCGTTGACACTGTGGCTTCAGTAGTGCCCTGTGGTTTGCAGGATGTTACCTATGGAGAAAACTAGCCAAAGGGCACACAGACTCTCTCTATTATTTCTTACAACTGCATGAGAATCAGCAAGTATCTCAAAATAAAAATACTGACGAAAAATTATATTTCTGGCTCTTGAAAATGATTCTTACACATTCAGAAAGATCCATTTGACTAGTAAATTATCCCTTGTCTTGGGGTTTGTGTATCTTACTTCATTTTATTTACTTAAGAAATGTAGTTTTACCAAACTTATGCCCAGCCTTTATATGTCAATCATACCTCAATAAAGAAAGAAAGGTAGGGTTAGCATGTCTTATGCATTCTAAATTTATAAAAGTAAAACACAGTGCCTTAAAAAATAATAGCTTTTTCAAATATTGTTCTTTTTTAAAAAACAGCTTTATTGAGATACAATTTTTATATACCATACAATTCACATATGTAAAATGAATTACTCTCGGGCTTATAGTATATTCACAGCATTGTATAACCATTACCATGATCAATTTTAGAACATTTTTGTCACCCAAAAAGAACTCTGCACCCCTTAGTGCATGTCATTCTCCAATTGCCTTGTCTCCCCAGTCCTAGAAAACCACTAATCTACTTTCTGTCTCTATAAATCTGTTATTTTTAAAGGATATCTATTCATGATATAAATAAAAGTATAGCAAAAGGAATATTTTTAAAATTACTTCTTATCTTGACATTCTGCCTAGATAATTTCTCTGAATGAGCTCTTTTTATTTTGTGCATGGAATTAAATCCTTTGTACCTCTTCTTCTTCTATGGATCCCATTATACATTACATTTTTTTTTATTTTGGAAAGATAAAAGGTGGAATTCCTGAAGGAATCTTTCCAAATTTTTAGTATGCTATACTGAATTTAATTGGAAATATATTATTAATTACTTAAAATTATTTACAATTATTAGTGAATCACACAGAATAACACATCCTGATTTGTTTTTGTTGGGCTAATAAAAGGGGTCTGACTGTCCTTAGTAATCTAGCAAGTGATTGCATTCAAAGCTGCTATAGGTGCAGCTTAAGGATTTTGAAACCACCTTAGCCAGAAACTCTGTCTTCAAAAGACCTGCAGCTTCCTGCTGGTGCCCACCTGCTGGGCTCTGCTCTGCTGCCCTCCCTCTCCCCTCCTTTCTTTGAAGCAGTTCACGTTCTCCTAGGTGCCTCTTAATAGCACAGTCTGTAAAGAGCCGAGGTATCATATGCCATAAGCATTATTCGATCATGGAAATCCCGACCTTTGCTTTCTTTATAATTGTTTTGAATTAGCAGCAATTTCTTACTCCGATAAAATGTTCTCTATTTTTTACGTATTGTGAATCTGCACAATAAGGTTTGCTAACTAGACAAAATAGGCACAATTATTTGTGTAAGAAGGTTTAAGCTACCTAAGGTAATAAATTGTTTTCATTGCTGTAAGAACACTCATTGTAAAGATGGCAGCAGTTCAAAGAATTGTTCTTTGTTTTGACCAATTCCCTGAAGACTTCGATAGGATGCTTTATTGGGTTAGTTGTGATAGCAAAATGAAACAACTGAAATATTATGTCCTATAATGGTATTATCTCATTTAGACCTTTAAGGAATTCTGAGTGTTCTTCTTTTTAATCTGACCAAATGGATAAGATTCATAATTTAGAGTTACAACTTTAATTTTCATGTATGTCACATTTCAACAGAAAGGCATTTAAACCCTT
>PITA01028423.1:0-19419 GCA_004023965.1 Spilogale gracilis
TTGCTGTACAGAAGCTTTTTATTTTGATGAAGTCCCAGAAGTTCATTTTCGCTTTTGTCTCCTTTGCCTTTGGAGACGTGTCTTGAAAGAAGTTGCTGTGGCCAATGTCAAAGAGGTTACTGCCTATGTTCTCTTCCAGGATTTTGATGGATTCCTGCCTCACGTTGAGGTCTTTCATCCATTTCGAGTTTGCCTTTTTTTAAAAAAAATTTTCATTTACAATTGTTAAAGAATCTATTGTGTGGCTGTCTGAGAATTTATTTAACCAGCCCCTATTAAATGGACCCTTAGATTGCTTCTAACCTTTCACGATTATAAACAGTGCCATATAAATGTCCTCATACAGGGGCCCCTGGGTGGCTCAGTTGGTTAAACGACTGCCTTCAGCTCAGGTCATGATCCCGGAGTCCTGGGATCAAATCCCACATCGGGCTCCCTGCTCAGCGGGAAGCCTGCTTCTCCCTCTCTCATTCCTCTTGCTTGTGTTCCCTCTCTGGCTGTGTTTCTGTCAAATAAATAAAATATTTTAAAAAATGTTTTAAATATCCTCATACAATCTTCCTTGAATACATATGCTGGTATAGTTTGGAGATAAGTGGTTAAAAGTGCAATTCTAGGGTGCCTGTGTGGCTCAGTTGTTAAGCCTCTGCCTTTGGCTGGGGTCATGACCTCCGGGTCCCCGGATGAGCCCCACATCGGGCTCCCTGCTCAGCAGGGAAACTGCTTCTCCCTCTCCTACTCCCCCTGCTTGTGTTCCCTCTCTCACTCTCTCTCTGTGTCAAATAAGTAAATAAAATCTTTTTAAAAATTAATAAAATGAAAGTGAAATTCCTTGATCAAGAGTATGTGTATTTAAAACTTGATAGAACTAAATTGCCTCCAGGAAAGTGTGCAGAAAATTATAATCCTTAAAATATATACTCATGCCTGCTTCCCCCACTGTCTCCAAAATATTCTGTGTCTCCAAACATTTCCATTCTCTATTGAAAAGAAAATAGCCATATGTTCACCTGCTCCTTTAAAAGCTGTGTACTACCTTCAGAGTGAGTAGGGGGAACAAATTTATTCAAGACTGGGCATTAGATTCCTAGAGTAGAGGAAGATTTTTAGAGCTCCTTGAACTGCAGAAGATGTTGACTAAAAGCAGCTGGTCCCCAATTAGGTGATATTAGCAAAATAGGAAAATAGAATAAGTCCCTGAAAATAAGCAGTTGGCTTTGACTAATCAGCTTAATCCACCAGGGCACTGTCAAAGCCACAGAACTCACTTCTGGGTATCCTGGTAACTTCACCAGCCTACTGCATAACAAGGCCAGAGCAGGCTGTGAGCTAGGAAAGGGATGCCTGCCACAAACAGAAACATTCAAAAGCTACTGTCTGCCTCTGCTCATTGGGCAAAAAGTGTGGGGTTGGAACATCAGAAATAAGACTAAAGAGGGACTGCAGAGTATGGAATACTGTTTCCTAACTATCATGAAATGAGGGGGAAATGGATTTAGCCAAAAATAAAAACACCCTAGTAGTTACACTTCCAATATAAAACCTTTCTAGAGTGAATAAATCCCTATTGGATTTGCAACACTCATATCTTCAACCAGTGGTGCAGTCTAATCTAGGATTGGGGCAGGAATCTTGGGCTTCAAAGGCTGAGAGAATTTGAAGCACACATTTTCTTTTTGTCTTAGTTTTGTTTACTTGATTCTGCTACACATCTGCATTTGACATTCTTTCGGGATATTCCTCCTTTGTTTGGCAATCATCTTGCTTGAAGGGTTGATTATCAACACCTAGAGAACAGAGACTGCTGGCACCATGGCCTGCAGAGGACTGGGAGGAAGGGCACTGGCTTAGATAGGTATTGAGGTGAATTGATGTGAGAGGGGCTTTGTCTCTAAAGGGGGTTAGGAGGGCCCAGCAGTGGTTATATTAATAACCATTCATAGTATCGCCTGATTTTTAAGCTGGTACACAAACATTACGTTACTAAAAAAAAAAAAAAAAGTAAATATGCATTGCTAACAATGCCTGACAAAAATTTAAACCAGGTGGTTACCTATAGAGCTGAATGTTTTGACCACTTAGGAGTGGAGTTCTGCAGCAAGCAACAGAATGCCTTCTAATTACAACTTGTGTTTTTTTTCCAATTAGCAACCAACAGCATATTGTTGTAGAGGCATTGTTGGGAATTGTTTGCCTCTGTTTGGATGTATTCAGGTGCTTAACTGTAGGTTTCTAGGCTTGATACATATCATTACAAAAATTATAGGGCTGGAAAAGGATTTCAGATGGACTTGTTTCTATCCATCAGATCTGAGGCAACCTCTAGGTCAGCCTCACAGCAGATAGAATTTGCTGTTGCCCAGCCCACATCCTGTCAGCATACATACAAGTTAACCTAATTTGCCCCTGTTAGCTCTATTCCTGAAATTTCTCCAAATCAGTCACTAATTCACTTTCAAGTACCATCCATCATCACTCAGATGGGCTTTGCTCCCTTCTTATTGGTTTTGATTGACTGATTGATTGATTCTCTTATTAGTCTGTCATCTGAACAGAGAAAAAATAATTTGGAACACTCATCTTCAAATTGTATTCCAAGGGCCATTTAGTTCAATGTGAGTTTCAGTGATCATCTCTCTTCCTCTATTCTGCTAACCCCTTCCTCTATTATGTACTTCTGGTATAGAAAGGGTTTCATGAGCAAGAATTAACAACATTCTACAAAAAAATATGAAGATGAAGAAAATGTATAATCTTTAAAAATGGAAATAATTAAATTGAAGTTCAAATTTTATCTAAGAAACTTGGTGTTCCAAGTTTTAGGTGGAATACGTTTAAAAACAAACAAACAAACAAATAGTGTATATTCTTAGCTCTTCTCTGTTATATACCTTGGGATGACTGGGAAAATGCAAATGAAATCTCTGATAATAAAATAATCTAATATATAAACCAAATATATTGAAATGTTATGCTTAAAGAGAGGTTTTAACCAAAACAGACAATAGGAATGTTTACTAAAATGAAAATGTGTCTATACGAAGATCTCACAAATTATATGGTTTGGGCTGATTTACCTTAAGTAATGGTAGCACTTGAGGTAAATTGATAAGTGACTTGAAGGGACTGCAGAAGGGTAGGGCTAACATCTCATGCAGAAACTTCCTCAGAGGTCAATTAATCCATCGGGGCCATCCTAGTGTTTTACCTAGGTTCACACAAGTAGATAGAAGCAGAACCAAGGCACAACTTGGGTCTTCTACCTCGTGGTTTATTTTTGGCAAACTACTGGGGTCAACAGAAGCAGTTTATGGGACTCTGGACAATTTTCATTAACTCAAATTAGGTAATTAATTCAATTGTTATGTAGACCTTATTTTTAGAGCTTATTTATTCATTTGTTGATTCATTTCTTCTTTGCTGCCCCACCTTAATCTAAAATGTGATTTGATGTAGTTTACAGAGATCTGTGCCATGAAACAAGGTAAAACATGCCTATCAACATAAAAGGAAAAAATATTTTCCAACACTTCAGAAATATTCATATGCCATAGGACAATATACCCTCTTATAAGAGATTCTGACAATATTTTTTACTAATTGAGAATAATCTCCAAATTGGTGGGGCTTTATCATCCTATTTTGTGATGAGATCCTTCTTGTCTATGCTAATTTTGAGTTCTTTGATAACACTATATTCCTAACTCTCATTTTACAGTTTTTTGACAAGACTGAGATCCAGACCCAAAAGCATACTAGAAATGAGTTCTAGCCAAGATATAAATGTTAAATGCATAAATAGTCCCTGAACTAAAAAAGTCAGTAGCTGACCCAAGACCCATGCAGAGGAGAGGCTCTGACCCTCAAGCTGCCTACCCAGTGAGTGACAGCTGCTGAGGAATTCCAGAATTCCTAGAGGGACATGGCACATTTCACATGTAGTTAAGTTCCTGAAACCATAGTTACTATGAATGGGGCTTTGTTTACAAATAGTTGTAATTTAGGAATACAACAGTTTGTTTTTCAGTTTTTGACTTTCAAGGCTTCACTTAAGAGTTCACTTCTTAGGGACGCCTGGGTGGCTCAGTTGGTTAAGCCACTGCCTTCGGCTCAGGTCATGATCCTGGAGACCCGGGATTGAGTCCCACATCGGGCTCCCTGCTCGGCGGGAGGTCTGCTTCTCCCTCTCTCACTCCCCCTGCTCGTGTTCCCTCTCTGGCTGTGTTTCTCTCTGTCAAATAAATAAAATCTTTAAAAAAAAAATTCACTTCTTAGCCTTAGAAGACCAAAGAACAATATTTATGCTGCCAATAGATGAAACTGGTGACACTGGCAGAGGTGTGAATAAAATTCCTAATTTTGTTTTCATACTAAATGTCTCAATTTAAAATTATAAATGCTCATTCATTTTTCCAGGCTTAGTTGAAATACCACCTCTACTGAAACCCCTAAGCAGATTTAACCATGCCTTATTTTATTTCTCTACCATACTATTCTCCACACTACCCTATAATCATATCGTACGTGTTTATATGTGTGTTTTACCACCTTAACTATAAGCTTCTGAAAGGCAGGAGACTAGGGTTGTCTTTCACTAATAGATAGTAAACAACCAATAAGTATATAATGAAGACTATCATCATTTTGATAAAAATCTCTCTAGTATTTTGAGCTGTTTAAATCAAACTGTGGTAGAATCAGAAGAAAATTTCATCAGAATATGAGGATTCCTTCTGGTATAAATCCAGGCTTTGGAATCTAGCTTCAAGATCAGAGGAGATGGCAACTGGGGAGAAAGATTAAAAATCAAAGTTTTTAAGGTCTCCTTAATTCCTTATGCCTTTTGTCTTCCTCATTAGTTTCTTGAAGCAATATAGAGTAGTGGACATTAGTTGTTTCTGCCCATTCTGTTTCCTTTCTTCCTTCTTCTGGTAATAGCACCCTATTTTGTTTTGGAGAAACTCTTCCATCAGATATGGTCAGGTATGGTTGCCAAGTTAGATGCCCTGCCCTCTTCTAGCCGAGGCGTGGGCACCTGACCTAAGCTAGGCTGATCAGGTTCCTCTCTCTGGAATATGAATAAGAGACAAGAGGCTGACTGACCCTGAAATGAACATCTTGTAGTCCCTGCTTCCCAGCCCCCCAAGGGCTATCCTTCCTGATAATTCTACACCTTTTGCCTTGCTTTTCTGCTTAGTTGTTTGAGCTTCTCCACTTTCAATAAATTACTTCTCTGATTCAGTGGATTATGTATTAGCAACCAATCAAATAGTAACAGAAACAGCGAATTGCAGACTAAAATTCTATCTGACTTATCCAAAAGCCTAGCAAGAAGGAATAACTCTGGATATCTTCAACCTATTCATAGGCTCAATTTACTTCTTTTAACAACTCACTCAGTCCAGGTAAATATCTGAGAAATATCAATCCCCCTTCACATATCCCACCTGTTCATAAAATAACCCAGTTTTCTCATTCATTCTCCAGACCAGCCTCAACATACCGTACCTAATAAAGCAACCCAGTGAGCTTAAAGGCCCTTGTAGTATTCAGCCTTAACCTCCCTGTTTCTTGCTTAACCATCCACCCACTCTGTGACAAAAACATTGGCACTTTTTCATTATTAACAGATTTCCAAGTCAGCCATACATCATTAGCCCACTCCCAGCTAGTTGTTTACCTCTGGTTCACCAGCAAACACAAAGGAAGAACCTAATTACACTACTTCTTATTTAATACCTTTATAATTCTTACTCTGCATCAGGCACTATTTGAAGTGTTTTATGTATGCGAACTCATTCAATCCTTTATAAAAAAAAAAAAAGAAAACCCTGAAATAAGAACATGTGAAAACAATGAGGTATAAAGATTTTTTAATAGTTTGCCCAAAGTCTCAAAACCCATAAAGAGCAGAATCAGGATTCAGAAGGAAATAGTGTGGTATGCTTTGAACCACAAGCCATGGTTTTGAGGTGATGGGTTTATTACATGGACAATTAAAGGGAAGGACTAATCATATTTTAATCTGCAGCAGCTGACAGGGTATGTTGACATGGAAACAAGATTAGTGCCCACATGTCAAAAACCTAAAAACATCAAGTCTATTTGGAGTGCCCTCCAGGCCTCCTTTCTTAAATATCATGGAAACAAGCCAGAAAAATTTTACCGTGGTTTCCATTCCCAGTGAGAAGATTCTAATACTTTGGAAGGGAGGTGCCTTTCTGTTTTAATTGGCCTGAAACAAACATGTTGATTTTCTAGAAAGTTTGAAAGACAAACCTAGTGCTAACATCTTACTCCTTGTGATAGCCCAGGGTTTACCACCTCGGCAGTGGGAGGGAGGGAAGATACTGCTATACTTGCTCAATCGTTGTTGTGTTTCTGGCTGACTGCCTAACCTCTCTCTCTCTATAGCTCAAGAAAAGAGATGAAGTGACAAGTCTGTCCACCCATACAAAGGGTACACTGGGGTCAAGTAGTCAAATCCCTCCTGGACATGAGGCCCCTCCTCTCTCCAGCAGGATAGTTTGGCCAGTCATAAACCATGCTTAAGGTGACTTTTTGTCTTCTTGCTATTTCAAACTGCAATTAAAGTTTATTGTATGATGGTCTTATTGGATTATATACACATTTTTACTTTAAATCTTTAAAAATTTTCTGGAAGACTATTTAAAGCAAGTATTTGTATATTGAGTGTCTCACTTTACCTGTGAAGTCCTAACTCTAATGACTGCTCCCTGTAGACAGAATACTAATGATATAATGACATACGAACAAAGTATTGATATCAATTTTCTAATTTTCTTAAATAGGGGTGAAATATAACTGAAAATTAATAGTCGATATCTATAGGAAGAAGAATTACAAGTAAATTTTAACTTCTTATACTTTCTGATTTTATGTATTTTCTATAAAGAAGATGTGCTTCTTTTATAAATAAACAAGGCAGTAGTAACAAGAATATTGAGCTTTATAGGGATCTTGTGGTGTCACAGTCCTACAATACCAGGTACTTTTTCCTAATTTGTAATTAATAATAAAGGTAAAATAAGCAGAGCATTCTGCTCTTTATTTTGAAAGTAGTAAAGCAAGAAATTTGTAAACATTTACTAAAATAAGGGAAAAACTAATTTATATCCTTATCCCACAGTGGTATTCGGACAATAAGAGAAAAGAATCACTTTTACCTCTGAAGACAGTCTGGTATCAGAGGACCTAGACTGTGGATGCAGATCTGCCTCCTACTGACCACGAATGGTTTCTTTTTTTTTTCTTTTTTTTTTTTAAGATTTTATTTATTTATTTGATAGAGAGAGAGATCACAAGTAGGCAGAGAGGCAGGCAAAGAGAGAAGAAGAAGCGGGCTCCCCGCCTGAGCAGAGAGCCCGATGCGGGCCTCGATCCCAGGACTCTGAGACCATGACCTGAACCAAAGGCAGAGGCTTTAACCCACTGAGCCACCCAGGGGCCTCTATGAATAGTTTCTATTGGTTCTCTTGCTTTAGTAAATCTCAACCGCAAAAATGTCAATAATAGCACCTAGTTCACAGGGCTGTGAAAGTATCCAGGATAGGTTGTGGCGCAGAACAGCCATCAAAAAATGTCAATCTAGTCGTTCAGAAAGCTTACTGCACCCCTCCTCTGTACAGGAACAAATAAAATGGAAAAGAAAGATTTAGTGCTTTCCTTCAAAGAGCTTATGATTCAGAGAAGCAGATAAGGAATCAAATATTTATGATGCAATAGAGAAATATTAGAGGTGCTAGATTTAAGTTTTCAAGAAATGTAACAAAGTTAAATTCTACCATGGAGTTTCTATATCTCCAGGCTATGAAAACTGGATCTCAGCTGAATTCGTGCATTTCTCTGGGGCAGGCAGGGAGTGGGAGTGGGTAGTTAAGATGTCCTGCATCTGGCCTTCAGTTGTTGGTCCCTGCAATCTCTCAGATTCTGTTGATGTTCCCTATCAACAGTACTTTGGAGCTAAACTCTCCTTCACTCCTTTCCCCTTTAAGGTACGGGGTCCATTGTGCAGCTCCTAGGAGAGTCAGCAGCACTATCCTCAGTCCTTTATCATTTCCATGTTCCTCTCAGAGCATGTGAATATTGTCCCTGCCTCCATACCATGGCAAGCTCTGTGGAACCTGTGCAAGCTTCCTCAGGCCTGTCCAGGTGGGCGCCCTGTGCAGCCATTTGTACTCTAGCTTCTTGTCACTTCTCTGGGTTCTATCCAGGAAAGAAAATCTAGGCTCCCTCTGTGCTCAGATTCTGCATCCCTCTGGGTGGATTTTGTCACTCTCCATATCCCTGTGCTGAGCCCAGGACCTAAGACCAGGGAGCCTCATCCTTTGCCAGAGGCACACCTTGCCCCACCTTGTCTACTCACCCCTTGTGCCTTGTGTTCCCCTGGCTGAGGTACTTTCTTTCTTCTGCAGCATAGAAACTTTACTTGCTCTGTGTGTGTTTTCCTGGCAATTGGTATATCTATGCATCTTGCCTTTTTTCATCCCCTGAAGGGTCCAGACTTTTTTTTTTTTTTTTTTTAAAGATTTTATTTATTTGACAGTGAGAAACACAGCGAGAGAGGGAACACAAGCAGGGGGAGCGAGAGAGGGAGAAGCAGGCTTCCCGCTGAGCAGGGAGCCCGATGTGGGGCTCGATCCCGGGTCTCCGGGATCATGACCTGAGCCGAAGGCAGTCGCTTAACCAACTGAGCCACCCAGGCGCCGCCGGGTCCAGACTTTTGAGACTTAAAATGCAAGATAAGACTATGTCATCCCTGCCTCAGTGCAACAAAAGGTGCAATACCAAAGCTGAGTCTGGGGTAACAAATAAATGCTATCAGTTAACATTTGAAAACTCTTCTCTCACCACAGAACACAGAGGCTAAGACAACAAAGGTAGAAAGTGCCTAATTCAACCAAGGCATTCAGGGAAGTCTTCACAGTGAAGACCTAGTCAGATCTAAATCTATGAGGATGAGTCAGAGCTCAGCTACATAGTTAGACAAAGGGAAAGTCATTCTACACAAAGGGAAGAATAAGTGCAAAATGGCAGAGTTACATGAATCAGGACTTAAATTTATCTCTCACAATTATCTATACCATATTAAATCATATCTCATATTGAGAATGGAATAAGCACAGACATAATTATTTGAGTTAGAAGTTTCTTTAGGGATTATCTAATCTAATCCCCACATAACAGAGACAAAAACATTCAGGCCCCGAATGTTGACTTTTAATCCACGGTTCAAACACAAATGAGACTACAGTTAGCCTCCATTTCTACCTACAGCAGGAACTCCTACTCTCAATTTATACTCCCAAATATCTCCTTTGGCCAAAATTAAGCATCAATTATATCAACACTTGTAATAAGCTTAGGAGTGAGTTATTCATCAAGGTTGGGGGAAAAAAGTTACTCTCCAATAACTCCCTAATAATGCTATACTAGTATTAGCTCCCTTAATATTTATATCTCCAAGGTATGCACTATCATATATATTTTGTAAATGAGGAAACTGATGCAAAGAATGTTAAGTAATTTGTCCTGAGGCTATATGTCTACTAAGTGGGAGGCAGGCCGTAGATATCAAACTCTAATATCTATGCTTTTAACCCCTATAACACATTTTTCTTCATGTTGTTATTCAGCCTAGAAATATATCACAAATATACTGGCACAAATTCACAAATACATATACTATGCACAAGGCTTCTAATTGAGTGGGATTTGTTTTTTTAAAAAAACTAGAAATAATCTAAATACCTACTAATAGGGAACTAAATTAATAAATTATTGCATATCTTCATCATACAGTCAGTAAAAAAAAAGGGGGGATAAAGTTATATACGTTGATATGGTCCAGTGTTTAAGAAATAAGACACAATTAAGTTAAAAAAAAGTAATAATACAAAGTATATGTAGCATTTCATATTTGGAGTTTTTTTTTTTTACAAGGGGGTTGTATAAATAGTATTTAAGTTTGATTAGCTAAAGAGTGTTTCTACAGGGCATTAGCAAGAAATGGTTGTTGTTGTCTCTGAAGAAAGACAGGCAAAGGATCTGGTAATGTGGGGTGGGAAAGAAATTTATCTTTCACTGCACACCTTTTTGTATTGTTTCCTTTTTTTAACATGTATGAATAAGACTCAGATTCTACAAAGTGGTTCTTTAAATTGTCAACTGAGGGGATTTATTTAAATCCAAAAATGTTCAAGTTTAAGAACCATGTAATTAAAGAACATAGTTACTTAAAAGCATTTTTAAACACTGAAGTTGTCCTATTTGTATTTACCTACAAAATACTCTTTGAAGAAACCAGCCTTCTTAACTCCTTGCCAGGCTACTGATTCATTTGTGAATCACAAAAGAAAATAAAGAACTAGCCAGATATGTAACTAGCCTGATGCAAGTTGGTATGTGGGAGCTTAGGTGGAGAGATATGGGTAGGGAATGAAAGAAAGGGAAGGGCCCGTGCGGGAGGGGGCAGAAACAGTACCAGACTGATAATTCCCAGTGCTGCTAAGATCCCTGCCATTATGAAGCTCAGTCTCTATCGTTCAAGACAGGGACTCAAAAATCAGAATTCATGAGTTACAAAACATAAAAATACTTTTTCAAATAGCCTCTTAAATCTCGGCACATACCACATGCCACCATAAATACCAACAAGACGAATTATACTTAAGTGAACGGCCCTGATGTAAACTGTCCGATTACTTTCTTTCCACGCTTAGTCTGTCTCATTTTGTTCCTTATCTACCGATTAGATTTTTTAAAAGTTTAATCAGGTGTTCATGAAATTTCACCTCTAATCTTTAACACTCATCAAGTTCCTCTTAATTAGGAGGGTGTGAACTTGGATAAAAGCTGCAGTAACCTGAGGTGAAGGACTGAATGTTTGGGCCCCCCCCGCCAAAATTCCTATGTTGAAGCCCTAACCTCCAGTGTGGTGGTATTTGGAGATGGGGTCTTTGGGAGGTTTTGAGGGTTAGAAGCAATAATAAGAGTTGTGTCCTATGATGAGACTAATTCCCTCACAAGAAGAGGCATCAGAGAGCTACTTGATCTCTCTCTGCCATATGAGGACACAGGGACAAGGAGGAATAGTCTCCTTAGGGTATGAACAGTTATTTTAACTAAAATGTAGTGAGTTGGTTTCACACAAATTTCACCTAAGAAAAACTACCGTAATGTTCTTGGCCCAAAGATCATCTTAGAATAGACAGTCAGGGGTCCAGAAGTCAAAGTGTACTGTTCCTCAGAGAAACTATTAGACAGAAAAAATAAGTTGTTAAACTGTCACAGACAATTAACATCCAAATAAATACAACTAATAAAATAAATAAAACAAAGTCCACTATGGAAAATGCTCATTCAAGTTATGTTCAAAGAAATACAAATTGAAACAAGCAAATGATAGTACCCAATAGATGTAACAATGCAGAATAAATCATATGATCATATTACATAAACACTTCAGTAAGTGACATGTCGATATAGAGCAAGAACCATAAAGATGTCCATAATGTTTAATGTTCATATCATTTGGGGGAGTTTAATTATGAGAAAATAATTCAAGTGAATACTAATAAAGAGTTATAGACATGAAGATGCTCAATACAATGTTATCTATAATATACATATATCTCTATAATACAATTTAATAGAAGTTGAAATTTAGGTGGCCAGTAGTAGAAGTTAGCATACTAAGATAAACAGGATAAAATGCTATGAATCATTTAAAATAGCAATTTTTAATACAATATAAAAACGTGGGAAATTTGGGGGCTCCTGAGTGGCTCAGTTAAGCATCTGACCCTTGGTTTCAGCTCATGTCATGAACTCAGGGTCTTGAGATCAAGCACCATGTCTGGCTCCATGCTCAGAAGGGAGTTTGCTTGGGACTCTCTCCCTCTGCTCCTCACTCTCTCGCTCTCTCTCATTCTAAGATAAATAAATTAATCTTTAAAACAAACAAAAACATGGAAATTTTTAATGTTGACTAGACATATAGAAAGTGTCATAAAAAAGTATAATCTAAAATACTATGATTATAAATATTATAGAACACATAGACCTATGAAAAGAACTAGAAATTACTATGCAAAAAATATGTTATTGGGAAATATAATTATGAATTATTTTTAAATGTTTATTTATATTATTGTTGACCTTTATTAAAAATCACAGGGACTTAGGATTTAGAGCTTTAAAAGTACAATCTAAATACAAGAGAAAAAATAGTCAGCTTTTTGAAATACACATTTTAATAATTGAACTTTATATTTATTGCTTTCTTTGTTTCCAAGAATTCAGTGAATATTCTTGTGACATAACAAGTTCTTAAGACATGGCATATGCTTTCAGCTACAGAGACTAACTTCCTAAAACACTGCTCTAAATTCTGTAGCTACTAATTACTCAACTTCAGTAGTCCATTATGGTAAGGATGGCTCTCAAGCTGTTTGCCTCACTAAAATGTCTGCTTTGATCACTGCCTTTGATTTATACACAGAAGGACTTGGGAGTCCAGGCCTAGAACTCAAGCCCTTAGTGTTATCAAATACTTCTTTATTCAGGTGGAAAATTATAAAGTTCACTGTTCTAGAACTTTTTAGTATTTGCTTTTGTTGCCTAGAGGAAAGGAGGGGATGTGTTTTCACTTAGGTTCTTTAGAGCAATATGCCTAGAGCAAAGATACCAGAGAACACTAAAGACAGATTCGGTTCCAAACAGAAAGTCAACAATCTGACAAAATGTTATTTGACCTTTTTCTTTACATTTTTATTCTCAGCCTTTGCCTCAAGGTCCAAACCGGAGGTTTCCAACCCTGAAAAAGTAATCCTGGAACAGCTGGCCCTATGCTGAAAACAAACTATCCTGACCTAGGGCGTGGTTGTTCCAAAAGAGACAAATTACCAAGCAGACACTGGATATTCACTCTAGAGCTGAAAAAGGAGAGGGGTATCCAAACATTCAATTCTCACAAGACAGGAAGGCACAGAAGCCAATTAGAGAGAAAGATGAAGTCCCAGTTCCCCTTAGTCTGTTTTCGACAGACATGCACAAACCAAGTGGATATAATGTGACAAATTCCCAAGGGAAAAAATTCTTTTAAAGACTTTCATTCACATGGAAATGAGATGGTGTTTAATTCACCTTAAAGGAATCATTTAACCCATGGAAATAAACATGCCAACACTTGCCCAGAGAATAAAGCAATTTGACAGTATGCTTAAAAACAGTCCTTCCTAAAAGCACTACCTCTCTGCCTCTTTCCTCCACAGGGCTCAAAATCTTCCCCTTTTGCTCCGTGAAATTCAATACTCTGAAAACTTACTATTTTTTCTTCTTCTTTTTGTTTTGTTAAAGACTTTATTTATTCGACAGAGAGAAACACAGCTAGAGAGAAAACAAGCAGGGGGAGTGAGAAAAAAAGAAGCAGGCTTCCCCCCAGCAGGGAGCCGGATGTGGGGCTGGATCCCAAGATCCCGGGATCATGACCTGCACTGAAGACAGAAGCTCAATGACTGAGTCAGGCAGGTGTCCCTATTTCTTCTCCTTTTTCACATTTTTCTTTAGTTCAGGTTAAATGAAAATTGCTTTTATCACCTTCAGTTAGTCCATTAGTTGGCAGCTTGTGGAAGTAGAATGCACGGTGAACAGGGTATCTGAAAAAGTGTGTTCAAGTCCCTATTCAGTTACTAACTACATCATCACTGATAAGCCAGTTACAGAAGTCTCTGTTTCCTCAACTGTAAAATATGCAGGATGAACTGCATGATTGCTAAGATGCCATCAAACTCAAAATGCTCTGTAATTGATAGGAAAAAATATAGATGGTACCAAGAAATACTGGTAGAAAGATATACACCCTTAAAAGTAGATGAAAAGTATTGAAAAGGTGGCAAAACCTTATACTTCATCCTTACCTGACGTGATTTCTCAGAACTGAATCATCTCATGGAATGCACTACTCAGAGCCAAAAGACATATAGATCAAAACAAAGCTCTAAAAATAAAAGATGAACCTATGTTAGGAAGAGGTGACTGGGAGCCAGTGAATAAATTCTTGCAGTAGGAATTTCTTACATTCTTTAAGACCAAAGCATATAAATTAGGTGCCCATTTTGGTGCAGCTTTTCTTCCTGGCAGACCAGTTTCTAGGAATTAGCTTTCATTACACCAGTTCTGCAGCCTGAATGAGAAATTATCCGGGGCCAATTTATTTTCTGACTTAGCCCTGGCTTATCACAATGTAGACCTAAATCATGAAGAAGTTAAGAATGAGTAATATGCAAACAAGAGATAAGGAAATTCCTAATAAGTATCATCCATAAGTAATTCCCAAATCCCACTCTATGAAATAATTTCAACTTCCTCCTTATTCACAAAATTTTTCCCCAAGAGATGATAGTAAGTCACTAAACTTGCTTGTTTGATCTTTGTCCTTCTTTTCTTCCTCCTCTCAGAACCAAGGTACTAAAAGCTAAACTGTGTCTTCTTACTACTCATCTTGTACAGTAGTCAATTCTTTGGTAGAAGGCAACAAAAACTATTTGTATTAGTCAGCTCAGACTGTGGCTTCAACAACAGGAATTCATCTCTCATAGTTTTGAAGTCTGGGAGGTCCAAGATCAAGGTGCTGGCCAATTCAGTTCCCTGATGAGGGTCCTCTCTCTGGCCTGCAAATAGCTGCCTTCTCACTAGTTCCTTGCATGGCAGAGAAAGAGGAATCAAGATGTCTAGTGTCTCTTCTGATAAGGACATTAATCTGATCGTAAGGGTTTCACCTTCATGACTTCATTGAAACCAAATTACCTCCCAAAAGTCCTATCTTTCAATACTATCAAATTGCAGGTTAGAGCATCAACGTATGAATTTCTGGTGAGAGGGTGAGGATGGGGGGCACAATTCAGGCAATAGTTCTACATAACCTACAAAAGAAATGAGTTTATTAAAGGAGATTGAATAGCTCACAGAATCAAAGAGAATTCTAACAAACCAGCAGGGTAGCTCAGTAGGGATAGGTAGCAGGAGTCAAACAACTCGAAGAGAATGTGATTATCCTAGCTTGAGTTGTGGCAGGGTACCTTGATTAATAGTTTTAAGAGCACATCATAGAATGGAGTTGGGGGGCACTTGGGTGGCTCAGTGGGTTAAAGCCTCCGCCTTTGGCTCAGGTCATGATCTCAGGGTCCTGGGATGGAGGCCTGTATCTGGCTCTCTGCTCAGCAGGGAGCCTGCTTCCTCCTCTTTCTCTGCCTGCCTCTCTGCCTATTTGTGATCTCTCTGTCAAGTAAATAAATAAAATCTTTAAAAAAAAAAGAATGAGGCTGGGGAAGGTGGACAAAAAGGAGAGTAGTTCTCCAAAACAGAGAGAAATAAATACAATATAGCCAAAAAACACAAATATTTAGGGTTCTCTGTTGAGCAAAGATTTAGAAGAAACCAACATTTCAATGCTAGCTTAACCCCTCATTAACTCATCATCTTGAGTGAATATATTAGACTTTCTGAACCTTAGTTTTTGCATCATTCAAAGAGAAAAGTAAATCTGTCTAATGGCAATACTGTGCTGACTAAACAAGTTACATACAGAGCAGTAAATGAGTCCTAAATGCTCAGTAAATGTCAGTTCCCTCTGCTGATTTGCTATATAACTCTGTATACACAGAGTTTACTTTGAAAATACAAAATAGGGGTGCCTGGGTGGCTCAGTTGGTTGAGTGTCTGCCTTTGGCTCAAGTTGTGATCCCAAGGTCCTAGGCTCTCTGCTCAAAATGGAATCTGCTTCTCTCTCTCCCTTTGCCTGTCACTCTGTGTGTTTGTGCCCTCTCTCTCTGTCAAATAAATAAAATCTTTAAAAAATACAAAATAAAATATAACTTGTACTATGTGAACATGTTATACCACTATAAATATTTTATATATTAGGTAATTATCTGACATCAAAGGGATAATGGGATTTGAGTCATGCTTAAATGATTAGCTTTTGGTAAATACTCCTGGACTAAGGTGAGAAGGTCAAGTTTTGACATTAGAAGCCTGGAGAATAAACAACCTTCATGACAATACTGCTCATCATATCTAAGAGCCAAAAATAAACCTTCTTCTGTTTGCTAAACATAAATGGACACGTTTCTCATTAAGGTCTCCTGCCACATGGCTTGGATCTGGAATTTTAACTGGAATTTTGGTCTTTGAACCCCTTAAAATTTCTTGCAAAATTGTGTGTGTGTGCACACATGTGCACACAAACACAGGTTGAAAACCACTGCCTAACTAATGGGAAGCATATAAAACCCTGTGAACTATTCCAAAGAGCAACAGCCACTTTCAAAACTGTCCTCCTTTTGAGACAGACTCAATATCCATCATTGCACAGTATATCCATTAACATCTACAACAAAAGTAGCAGCAAGTGCATAGTATACCACAAAGTAAATACCTATTCCAGGAATAGCGCTTATTTAGTCCAACATTTTAGCAGTGGAACTTTGTTCCATAAAACTCCTCCATTAATCCAAGTATACAAAACAGACTTTCTAGACAAATAAATTCTACTGGTAGTTTACATTTTCATTGATTTACAGAAAAGACATGCTTTTCAGAAAACCTGAAATAAATATTGAGGTCCCTAGACTCACATAGAAGACTAGGTTGCAAAGATAATGGAGAACAATCCTACCATAGATTCATATACTCCAATCTCAGTCACATCTTAGGTCTAGCTGGCTTCCTTCCCCTTCCCCAAAATGGCTATCTCAAAATTCTTTATTCAAGTCCACCTGCTCCCTACTCCCTTACTTCCTGGAGAGCATATGGACTTCTTTGCCAAGAGAGTCAGGCCTAACCACTGGAATTGTTTAGACTTTTTTCCTCTTTCCTCAAGCTTGCTCTATTGCTTTGTATCCCCACTCATTCTAAGCTCCTCCTCTATTGTCTTAGTGTTTTCCCCTCTTTAGCTACTCAAATATCACCTTCATGGTTTTTTTCCATATCATATTTTTGCCATATCAGTACTAGTATTACTTAAGAGTTTTCTTTATATCAATTCTTTTTATTTACTTACATACATTTAAACTTCTTTCATTAAAACATTTTTATGAAAAATTTTAAACATATGCAAAGTAGAAAATAATGTAAAAATCCCCTATGTACTCTTCAACTTCAAAAACGATCAACTCATAACCAGTTATTTCTCCATTTATACCCACCTACCTGCTCCTACTCCAAATATTTAAAAAAAAATCCCAGTCATCATACCACTGCATCATAAATACTTCAGTATGTGTCTCTAGAAAGTTAAAAACTTTTTAGACATATTTTTGTTTTGAAATTAGCAAATAAGGAAAAAGGACAGGCACAGAATAGGAAGGACTATAGTCCAGAGAGAATAACAACATCCATAATGTGAGAAAGAACTAGAAATGAGAGAGAATAATGTAGGACAAAAGTTAGCAAGTCAAGTCTCCAAGGACTAAGAACAATATAGCCAATGCCAGGAAGTGATAGGTTCAGGTAAAGGCTCTGATACATGAAGTAGGATGGAACTTTGGGGAAAATGAGAGTGCCATTGGTGGATGGAAAATACATTCACAAATAGGGATGGGAAGAATGGAAACTGGGGAACTGGTTCAGGCCTAGAAACAGATACTGGGTGCTAGATAAGTGTCCGTATAATTGGAGAAACACCAAAGAGAACTGGGAGAGTGTGGTTGAGAAGGAAAAGTAGGTAGGAGCTGAGGGAACAGTGAGATGGAAAAGGCATAGCTGCAGACTGAGATTAAAATGGGGTGCTACCAACATTCTTCAAAGCATTGTAACAAACAATCCTAAAATTTACACAAAACTAAAAAAGACCCCGGATCGTTAAGGAATTGCTGAAGAAGAAAAGCAAAGCTGAGGGCATCTCATTACCTGACTTCAGGCTTTATTACAAAGCTGTAATTACCAAGACAGCATGGTACTAGCACAAAAACAGAGAAATAGACCAAGGGAACAGAGTGGAGAGTCCAGATATGGACCCACAAATCTATGGGCAAATCATATTTGACAAAGCAGGAAAAAATATCCAGTGGAAAAAAGACAGTCTCTTCAATAAATGGTGCTGGGAAAATTGGACAGCTACATATAGAAGAATGAAACTAGACCATTCTCTTACACCACATACAAAGGCAAACTCGAAATGGATGAAAGACCTCAACGTGAGGCAGGAATCCATCAAAATCCTGGAAGAGAACATAGGCAGTAACCTCTTTGACATTGGCCACAGCAACTTCTTTCAAGACACATCTCCAAAGGCAAAGGAGACAAAAGCGAAAATGAACTTCTGGGACTTCATCAAAATAAAAAGCTTCTGTACAGCAAAGGAAATAGTCAACAAAAGAAAGAGGCAACCCACAGAATGGGAGAAGATATTTGCAAATGACACTACAGACAAAGGGCTGGTATCCGAGATCTATAAAGAACTACTCAAACTCAACATCCAAAAAGAAGATGAACACATCAAAAAATGGGCAAGAGACATGAAGAGGCACTTCTCCGTAGAAGATATACAAACGGCTAACAGACACATGAAAAAATGTTCATCATCACTAGCTATCAGGGAAATTCAAATCAAAACCAGTCTAAGATACCACCTTACATCAGTCAGAATGGCCAAAATCAACAAGTCAGGAAACAACAAGTGTTGGAGAGGCTGTGGAGAAAGGGGAACTCTCTTACACTGTTGGTGGGAGTGCAAGCTGGTGCAGCCACTTTGGAAAACAGTGTGAATATTCCTTAAAAAATTAAAAATAGAGCTACCCTATGACTCTGCGATTGCACTACTGGGCATTTACCCCAAAGATACAGATGTAGTGAAAAGAAGGGCCATATGTACCCCAATGTTCATTGCAGCAATGGCCACAATCGCCAAACTGTGGAAAGAACCAAGATGTCCATCAACAGATGAATGGATAAAGAAGATATGGTACATATACCATACATGGAATACTATGGAATACTATGCCTCCATCAGAAAGGATGAATATCCAACTTTTGTAGCAACATGGACTGGATTGGAAGAGATTATGCTGAGTGAAATAAGCCAAGTAGAGAAAGTCAAGTATCGCATGGTTTCAATTATGTGCGGTGCATAGAGGTAATGTAGAGGACAGTAGGAGAAGGAAAGGAAATGGGAAGTAGGGTAATCCAGGGACAGAAACGAAACAACAGAGACTTTGTACACAGAAACAAACTGAGGGACTTGGAGGGAGGGGGATGGGGAGATGGGAGAGGCTGGTGGTGGGTACTGAGGGCACCTATTACATGGAGCACTAGGTGTGGGGAATGGGGAATGAATCTTGGAACACTGGGAAAAAAAATTAAGTAACAATAAAAAAAATGGAGTGCTAATTTGGAAAG
>PITA01028424.1:0-19423 GCA_004023965.1 Spilogale gracilis
GGGCTCCATCCCGGGTCTCCGGGATTATGACCTGAGCCGAAGGCAGTCGCTTAACCAACCGAGCCACCCAGGTGGCCCAGGGAGTGGTATTCTTAAAGATATTTTACTGTATGTGAGTGACAAAGTATTCTCTGTATAGGTGTAGAGGCACTATCCTTTCCTCATCCTTGCCCTTTTGCTAATTTAAACATTCATCCATGTGTGCATTAAAAGCAGACATTGAATGAGGGAAAGAGGTAAAAGCCCCACATGGCTGTGTCTAACCAGGGGGGATGTCAGCGGCGGACCCTTGAGAGTGGCATGCCTGGCTAGTTCGCGGGCTGTCATGTAAATTAACTGAATTATAGGTTCGTGAGAAGCACCTGTAATTTTTCCCGTTTTTCCACCTGTCGTATCAGAATGCAAGTGAAGAAGAGCCGGGCTGTGATGGGAAAAGTCTCACTGGTCAGAAAGCACGTTGGGAAACCTTGGGATTTTAACTGGGTCTGGTCGTGCAGCGCTTGGGACACGCACGCCGTCCCTCCCGGGTGTGGGTATTTTCTGTCACCAACATTACGTGACAGCCTGCATGTTATGAGGACCAGGTAGCAGCTCTGATAGGATGCTGTTATTTTGGGGGGAACTGGAAAACAAAGGAATATAATCAAGGTGCTCTGACTTTTTTTTCTTTGTCGGTTGCTCCTAGGTAATTCTTGCTGAGGGATGCGTTGAGAGGAGGACCCTTACTCATAGGCATGGAGGGCAGCTTGTCAGTTTCCAGCATGCCGGACCCCGCCTCCTCACCCCTGGAAAAACAGCAGAGCTCAGCGAGCGGTAATGGAGGCCTCGATTCAGGTGGGACTCTGTTTTCTGGATTTCTCTCTCTCACATTTTGATTTAGCAACCGATATCTTGCGGAAAATGTTTAGGAAGCAGTGGGGCAGACATTTCCCAGTCTCTTACACTGCCTGTTCCTAGGATTTGCTGTCACCTAAGGCTTGAAAGATATACAAAGTTTGGCTCAAAATTAGCATTTCCCGTACTAGACGGAGAGGGTGGTTACAGCGAGGTGACAGATCGCTTCAGCATCTCAATGGTTAACACAGTCAGTGTTTATATATCATTAGCTCTAGTCACAACACGGCTCCTAAATCAACAGTGACATTATCTGACTCCAAAGACACAGCTGTTCTTTCTGCTCAGAAACTCTTGAGCAGAACGAGTCTCGTGTTTGCACAGAGGTGGGAACGTCATACTTGTCTCCCGTGTGCCCAGAGGGTCAGGACGGCGGGATCCGTCCAGGTACCCATGGACACCACCTCCCCTTCTCTCCGAAACCTCGAGCAGGTCTTACAGAGAAGTGCCTAATGGGAAAGAAATTTAGGTCACATGAATCTGTGGTCAAGTCTTTCCTCCCTTCAAGGAATCTAACACCTAACCCGTCTTTGACCAGAGTTAATGTTTCATCGGTGAGTTTCTACGCGCATCTTTTTCTAAATACTTACATAAGAGTCCGTTTTGAAAAGACACTTTATTTTTTTTTTTTTTCTTTTTCAAAGGATTGCTCTATTAGTATCACAGCAGATTCAATCAGGAAAGCTTAGCTGTCTGGATCATGAGTGTTTGCTCTGGTGAATTCCCGTAAAAAAAAATGTTGATCCTTAACTCAGTGGGAGATGTGACCCTTGCCCGGAGAAGTCGCGGTGATTGTCTTCATGTTCTGACGATTGCCGCCTGTGGCAGACCTGCAGATAGCTCCGTGTCATTGGATTTACTGCGTTAACTCAAATTTATATCTTTATCTGCAAAAAATGTGGAAACCCCTGGAGTTATTGCCTAAATATGTAGAAGGATGTTAGTGTCTGCTTCAGAATCAGCTCAGTTTTCCCACCCGCCCCCTTGGGATTTTTCTGTACGTGAGCTGGAGTGAGGAAACTTCTAGAAGCAGAGCTGAGTCACTGTGCCTCAGTGGGATTATGGGAATTCTCTTCTGAGGAAACTCAGTCCCATACGCAGAAGGTTCACCCTAATTCTGCTCTTACTAAAGTACAAATACGCCTTTAAGAGAAAACCTGTCTTCCGTCTGCTGCATGAGATTACATTTCCACTTTTGGTTCCCTGGGCTTCTATCGTACCTTCGCCAAATGCACATCCCATGTCCGTGACTGCCTTATTTTCAAAGGTGTGTTTCTGAAGCTGTTTAAAAGCCAAACATTTGTGGACTTTTCATTTTCTTGCAGGGGCACTATATCTGTCTAGTTTAAGTAGATTTTGAAGCTCAGTGGTAATAATATGGCGTCGGGAAAATTATTTGTGCCGCATTTCCTTGCGGGGGGGATTCCATGAACAGGGAAGTAGATTTGTTCTGTCACCAGCCGAGCTGGGCTTGTGCCCAAGGCCTGTCTGTGCACACACTTCGTGGCGGCTTCCTTGCTCGTGCGGGATGGGCAGCCTGAATCGCACAAGACGTGAGGCTCTTTTCCACAAATGGTAGGTCTCAAGGGCTCCACACTATCTTAACACGGACAGACATGGGCGCCGGAGCCTCCCCCCGCCCCCCCTTACATGGCTTATCTGTCCTTTCTCCTTGGAATTTCCACAAACAGCTCTTTGTGGAGGAGACTTTAATTAATTAATTTATTTTTAAACTTTTTTTTTTTTAAGATTTTGTTTTTTTGACAGAGAGCACAAGCAGGCAGAGAAGCAGGTAGAGAGAGAGGGAGAAGCAGGCTTCATGCTGAGCAGGGAACCCGATGTGGGGCTTGATCCCAGGACCCTGGGATCATGACCTGAGCCGAAGGCAGAGGCTTAACTGACTGAGACACCCAGGTGCCCTGGGGGAGACTTTTAGATGGTGCCACAAAGAGCGACTCCTCAAGGAGCAATACATCTAAGGCAGGATCTTCAACCTCTTAGAGAGCAGAGGCCGACTGGCAGAAACTCTACTAAAACGGACTCAAGGGACGCCTGGGTGGCTCAGTTGGTTAAGCAACTGCCTTCAGCTCAGGTCATGATCCCGGAGACCCGGGATCGAGTCCCACATCGGGCTCCCTGCTCGGCGGGAAGCCTGCTTCTCCCTCTCTCACTCCCCCTGCTTGTGTTCCCTCTCTGGCTGTGTTTCTCTCTGTCAAATAAATACAATCTTTAAAAACAACAACAACAACAAAACGGACTCAAGTATGAGTCGTCAAGAAGCTTATTTTCCCCTTCAGGCTGGTAATATGGAAAGCAGTTCCTGTTCTGGCATCGGTTGGGGGAGGGTGTCTCGTCGTGGGACCCACTGTGACACGCGTGGGGCCGCGAGCACTTTGCATAAGACTCAGTCTTGAGAACTCAGTCACGTACCTGCCTGTCCTCGATGACCAAGGTCAGGTAGGTACGTGACCCTGAATTCGAACTGTGTGGCAGGCACTCTGTAAGGACTTTATGTGTGTTGACTCGGTTTACCCCTCCGTGACCCCATGAAATTGCTGCTTGTGTCATCGACGTGGTAAAGAGCAGGAAACTGGACGATGCGGCGAGGTCACTTGGCTCTCGTGTTGGGGCCAGGATTCCATTTCCGGCGTCTGGAGGCCCGGGGGCAGGTGCGCTGCATCCTGGGTCATACCCGCCCTTCTGTGCAGGGCACAGTCACCCAGGTGCAAGCGAGCACACCCCCTCCACACACACACATGTGCTTTCTGGGACGTGGGCACAACCCAGCGGTTCTGTTGTCCTTCCCTCCCCTTGCCTGCCGTGCCCTCCCCATGTGTGATGGGATACAGACCCGGCTCCCCCCAGCAGGTGACTATGCCTAGGTGCCTGCAGCTCTTCTCGGCCCAGGTGACGGCTGCAGGGGCTGGGGCTTGTGTCCCCACTCCCTGCCCCAAGCCGCTGTGCTTGCATGAATGAGCAAAAGCGTCACCAGACAGCAGTGAGCTCCGAATCTCATCAACAGCTTTTTCATTTCCCGTTTTGCTCTTTTCCTAAGGAAAGCCCCTAGTTTGAGGGGCCCCTGAGTCCTGTAAAGGAAATGACTCCTCCTCGCAGGAGCACAGAGGACACGGCCGGGGTGAGTGCAGACCCATGGGCCGGAGGCCCCCCAGCAGACAGGACGGCCGGCGTGGTCTCTGTGCAGGCAGCGTAGGCCGTGGACCCGAATTGGCTTTCTGGAACTCTGGGCTTCTCCAGTTGCCGTGATAAAAGCAAGCAAAACAATATGCGGACATGGTGATAAATAGACCCCTTGACGTTATTTTTCTAGGCTGGCCGAGTGTGATTTCCCAGTGAAGTCTGTAGTTAGGTAAAGTTGTGTTGCACATGCAGACCGGGTGGGCCTCTGAGTAAAGAGAATTATGCTGGGAACACAGGCTTAAAATTTTTTCTTTTTGGTGTTAGGAATGCATTAACTGGAGTCCCACAGGTTTTTTTTTTATTCTCCAAGGAAAAGAGTCAACATTCTCGTTAGAAAAATTCAGATTTCTTATTCCTGGTGCCAGGAACTGGTTCTGTGTAACTTCGTTAGTGTTCCCTGTTACAAAGAAACCAACAAAAGACCTCAAAGACTTCTCTTTAGAATAGTTATTGCTGCCCTCCGGCCCCCCGCTGGGTGACTGGGTGATTTTTATGTGTTTTCTTTCTTCTGGAACATCTCTTTTTGCATCTGGGTCTCTGCCACCCTGTCTCTGTCATAGTCTGACATAGTCTCTGTCACTTGTCACCCTGCAGGTGACTGTCCCCCCCTTCCCTGGGGGACGTCCTGTAGCCGTGAACTCGGCCTCTGCGTGGCCTTGGCCAGCCCTTTCCGAGTGTCGTTCATGTAGTGAGTCTGTTTAATGCAGTCAGTGGAAGTGCCTTCTAACCCTGTGGTAGTATAACGCACGGTCAGCAGTGAAAATCACGGAGACGTAAAGCCTTTTTTATCTTCCTGAGTGTATGAGGAATATCAGGTGTCCTGTGAGATTTCATTGGCTCCGAAGCTGTAGACTCTCCGTTCCTTTATTGGCTAGTGGTCACAGACGTGAGCGCTCAGCCTTGCGAAGGTAGCTCGATTTCAGACTCTAAAACCAAAACCAAAGATTTGATCCCCCCCCCAAAAAAGGAGTGTGAGCCGTGTTTTTACCCTGCTTTATGCTAGTGCGTGTAAGGTGTGCGAGCATCCACACCTCAACTTGGAGGCTTCTTTTTCTATCTTTCAGGAAATTTGCTGGTCACATAAATAACCTCTTGTTTTCCACAACTGGATGGCCATTAACAAGCATGCCTGTTTTCTTTTAGAATGTGCAGTTTTCTTGGTTGGGTTTCACGGTCTGTTTTCATGACATCATGGGGAAAAACACTTCTGACCGGTGCCTTGGTAAAGGAGGGAGATTGTCAGAGTTTCCCTGATAAAATGTTTATGGGTTGAAGGGGTTTATGAATCAACTGTAAATATTTGCTCTGGGTTTATGAGACCTCTACTCATAAACAGCATGTGTGGTTATCTGCTCCATAGAGAATGCGTGGTTCAGGGAACGTGTGCCTGCAGGAAGTACTATGAGTTATAGGTCAGGAAAGTCCTTATTGTAGGGGACCCTACATGTTGTGTATGATTTTATTGTTTAAAACCACCGGTGCTGGACACACAAGCTTTTAATATTTAAAATCCCATTCCAGGTTTGACGTGTAAGTGTTTTCCTAGGACCGTAGAGCGTGGACCAGCGCTGTCTGCAGCAGTGTTCTTACGAGCTCGCTGTGGAGTCACCGGGGAACCTTCCCATCTCTTGTTGACTTGAATGAACACCTGAGTGAGCCTGAAAGCCATCTATAGCCTGTTCATTGCAGGAAGAGAAGCAGATGCTTCTGATGCCGGGGAAGCCATCATTCCCGGAGAGCCGTCACATTTTCCAGGAGCTGTTGATTCACCCAGGGCTCTCCCAGGACCCTCTGCCTTCCAAGGCTCGGGACTGAGTTTCATACCCTTGTGGTGTCCCTGGTTGTGTCCTGCTCAGGAGGCTTCAGAGGCTCTGCTTATGTTGTTCTCTCTGAGCTTGGCTCCTGCTTCCCGCCTTCCCCCCTCTCCTACATCTTCCCGCTGCTCTGGAAGGTTGTCATGCTCACTAGCACACAAGACAGACAAGCTGGCCCTGGAGCCTGCCTTGGAACCTCCAGGAGGAGGAGCGGGTGGTGGCGGAGTGCGTGTGCCGTACGCATGATGCAAGCAGAAGGGGGCTACGGAAAGTTGTCTCAGGAGCGTTCTAGCTTGAAGTCCGACAGCCCAGGTTGGATTCCTGCCCTCGTGGCTGGTCATTTGTGTGGTCCTGGTGACTCCCCCATTCCCCCAGTCTCTCTGGGCTCCTGTCATCTCTTTTGTGCAGTGGGGATGGTAGTCAGCATCTGTTGGGTTCCTGGAAGGCTGAGAGGGGGTGATGCATGTAAAGCAGTTAGCAGAGAGCGGACATCCCGGTCTGGTGCAGCTCTTATGGCCTGGCTGCGACCGCGTGGTGGCTCTGTGGGGGTGGGAGTGTGTGACCCTGCTGGGCCGGCTGGCCTGCCGGCAGCTCGTGGGCTGAGCAGGAGTGGGACAGGGAGGGTATCCGAAGTCGCAGACTTCCTGTGCACCAGGTGCTCTGAGCCAATGAGATGTGTGCAGGATGCTTCTGGCTGGTACATCAGAAAGCAGACCTGGTGATTCATGCCTGCGGCCTTTTGGGGAAGAGTTGTGGGTCGAGCCATTAGATGACACCCACGGGAGTTATCCAGAGGGTCCCTACTTTGCCTGCAGGCTTGCCTCACTGTGTCGCAGCAATATCTCTTGTTAGGTGGCCAGTGCCGGAGCTGCTAACTTTTTTCAGGGAGCCTGTTTCTAACGGAAGGACCTAAATCCCTGCTTAAAGTGGAATGTTGGGAGAAAAACAAGAGAAAGGGTTTCTCTTAAGGTAGCTTTTATTTTTCTTGCACATTTAATTACATTGAATTACAAACCAGCTTATAAAGGTCAAAGTTGAGGAGGCTAGTTCTATGAAAGTTTGATGTAGAAGACAAAATTGAAGGTGATTGCTTTTAATCTGGCATCTTCTGGCCTTACAAAAACGATCTGTCCATTTCTGAGATGATACAGAGTATGGCAAGAAAATTACTTTTCCTACTTAGAATGGAAGAAACCTTGGTAGAAAAAAAGATGAGGATAGCCTGTAAGAATAAGGCTTTTTCCCCAAGAGCCTCTTGTTGCTGATTCCCCTGAGTCACCTCCTGGGATATACCATTTCTCCATTGATAACATGACCGAGAGCAGTATTTATTCTAGGCCTGGGAAATAGGCTCTTGCTAATGGAAAATACACACCTTGAACTTTACCAGGCCATTGAGCATTCTTGTAAGGAAAAAGAAACTAAACTTCGAAGCTCTTAAGTGGCTAGTCCCTACTGCTCTGTGTTCTTTTTTTATGATACTGCCTTGCAGATAGGTTAAAATCATGTTTACAGCTTATGAGTTCTTCCCATTGGAATCTATGACATAATATTGCTATCCATGCTTTAAAACGAGTTGTTTCATTCTTTTTGACTGTACAGATTGTATCTTATGCACAGTTGTACATGTTTTGAGAATTGCTTGATTGGCCACTGATTGGTTTCTGTCTCTAAGTTGCTAGGTGACCTCATATACGTGAGCAATGCTTCCAGACCCCAGATAGTTTTTTCCTTGGAATAGCATCAGAGTCAGTGCTTCCTAAAGTCCCTTATGACCCTAACAGTCAGGACTGGTTCTTTCTGATCTCTAGCCTTAGTGAGTAATGCGTGATCAGAGGTGCTCATGCTGTCTACACTCCAGGTCAGATACCTCCTCGGGGCCTGATGGCTTCCTTGACCCGGTCCTTCAACCTCCCCAGAGAAGGGAGAGGCACCGTGATGGTGGCTGATTCCAAACAAATACTCTATCGGGCAGCAAATGTGCCGTGAAACAAATCGCATTTAATTTTCCCGAGTGTGTTTCATTTTACCCTTGATTTTGCCAGTGTAGTTCACGCAGGATTTCTTCAGTGTTCCCTTTCCGCAGTTGACATTCCATAGTCAGTACGCCGAAGCTGACAGGATCAGCATTATCCTTTCTGTCTCTTTTTCAAAGATTTTATTTATTTGAGAGAGAGCGAGAGAGAGTGCACAAGCAGGGGGAACAGCAGAGGGAGAGGGAGATACAGGCTCTCCCCTGAGCAGGGAGCCCGACGGGGCTCGATCCCAGGACCCGGAGATCATGATGTGAGCCGAAGGCCAGTACTTCTCCGACTGAGCCCCTCAGGGGCCCCTCAACAGGATCCTTCTGCACCGTTGAATTCCCTAGTCTCTTGCATTAAGGATTTCCTGCTCTTCATGGAAGGCCAGTGCCTTTCCATTCTTCACTCTGGTGTTGATATTCTTCTGTTTTTCTTTATCTTTTGACAGAAGAAGGCTCGAGCCTGGAGGAGATCGGCTTTAACTGGGGAGAGTATCTGGAAGAAACAGGCGCCAGCGCAGCCCCTCACACGTCCTTCAAGCATGTACGTCTCCCCTCTTGTCTTTCGGGTCATTTGGAGGGTGGGACGAGGAGTCTGCAAGAAGATGCCAAACCTTTGGGAAGAAAAGGGAAATTGAGGCAGGATTTCTTTTCTTTTTTTTTTTTTAAGATTTTATTTATTTGACAGAGAGAAACACAGCTAGAGAGGGAACACAAGCAGGGGGAGTGAGAGAGGAAGAAGCAGGCTTCCCGCCGAGCAGGAAGCCGGATGCCGGGGCTCTACCCTGGGACTCTGGGATCATGACCTGAGCCGAAGGCAGTCGCCCAATCAACTGAGCCACCCAGGCGCCCCTGAGGCAGGATTTCTTAGGAATCAAGAGGGGAGGGGGATGTCCGTTTGCTTTCCACCGAGAGCTGCTGGAAAGATTGGCCTCGTCCTCATACTCGATCTCTTCTGGTAACGGGGTCTGGGCCCTGGGTGGGGCTCAGTGTGCGAGGAACCGTGTGCACCTGACTCTTACTCTGCCCTAAGGAGCCCTGGTAGATAGATATGGCCCTGCAGAGGGCACACAGCCTGAGACAGGATTGATAGGAATAAAGAGCCAGCAAGTGAGGCAAATACATGTGCTGGGTATTATCATCTAGGTGGGGTAATGGGTCTATATTTTTATTTTAAATGGATATTTTTATTTCAAAAGGATACCTAAAAGTCTGACAGCCATTTGTGGGGAGTTGAATGAAATTAGAGGAAATAACTAAATATTCAGAACATATTTGGATCAAACCAGAAAATCCTTTTCATCAGTAATATTTCTTTGAACCATGCACATAGTGTGCCCAGCCATGCACATAGTGTGCTCAGACTTTTGCTTATGTATGAGATTTTGGTAATTTTATGTCATTAGCAAGGGAAGGACTGAATTTCCAGGACCCAGATTCTGAAGCATTACTGTTGCTTTACTGGAAGTGAAAATTTAATTCTGAGAAAGGTTTTTTTCCCCGCACTGGGCTCTCCAAGGCAAAGATTGAGCCCGAGTCTGATAATCAGACAGGGGCACTTTTCTAGCCTATTCCTGATTTTGGTTCTTTTGCCTCTTAAGATGCTGGGATGACTTGGCGAGATCCCTTGAGGGGGTTTATGAAAGAGATACTGACCCACAATTTTTCCTTCCTTTCTGGACCAGGAAATTATCAGTGTTTATCCACGTGGGGCCGTCCTGTGCCCTTTGATCGAGTCATTTCTCCCACTTTCCTTTCCACCACAGCGTGGTTTCCTTCCTGACGCAGTTTCCCCGGGCCTGTGCGGCAGGTGTAAAGGAAACATAGCCGGGACCCGTCGATAAGCCACATATAAATTAAGCCGGTGCTCTTTGCGGATGTCAGATGTGTGAGCTTTCCAGTGTGATGGCTCATAGGTTGCAAAGCTTTTTTTTCAGGGGATGGCTGGTGCATACTAGGCTATCACCCTTAATTCAAAAAAGAAAAAGGAATGCGTTCTCCAAGGCCGTGCTGTTGTCGCCGTGGCGGCTAGCCATGTAGAGCAGCTGAGCGTTTCCGAAGTGTGCCATCCGATGGGAGATGTGGGGGTGAACGGAGTGGGCTTCCTCGGGAAAGAACAATGTAAAAAAACTCAGTACTTCCCATGGCGATTACATCTTCAAATGATAACATCTGGGATATGTAATATTTGGGTTAAGTAAGATACAGTACTGAAGTTAATGTCATCTGTTTTCGCTTTCTAATTTTTAACATGGCTACTGGTTAGCGTTCGTCTGGTGTGTGGCTCCCATGGTATTTGTCTTCGAGCTGCCCTGGGGCAAGAGGAATACTGTTCTTAAATGCTGTGTTTTCAGGAGTTCTCGTCCTCTTGGCGCGTCTGATCCAGGGATGTCTTCCCTGTGTTTCTCTTTCCTGAAGGTTGAGATCAGTCTTCAGAGCAACTTCCAGCCCGGGATGAAGTTGGAGGTGGCCAACAAGAGCAAGCCGGACACGTACTGGGTGGCCACCGTGATCACCACCTGTGGGCAGCTGCTGCTCCTACGCTACTGCGGGTACGGCGAGGACCGCCGGGCCGACTTCTGGTGTGACGTGGTGATCGCGGACCTGCACCCCGTGGGGTGGTGCACGCAGAACAACAAGGCCTTGATGCCCCCGGATGGTAAGCCCCCTGCGTCCGGACGGCCCCGTGGCCCCCATCCCGAGCCCTTTGGATTCACATGGGATTGTCGTTCCTGATGCTCGTAGAGACTCAAAAACCGATTTATTGGAAGGTCTGGTGCTTTGTGGGTTGCTTTGTGAGTTGCAGTGGGTTGGGAGGGCCCCCGAGTGGGTGGGGGGGCATTGGGGCATTTTTATATGTCCGCTGAGCCCACTCTGACCTGGAGACTAAGGCTTTGGAGTCTAGTCCTCCAGTGGGTGTGGGGGGCAGGAGGGGAGGAGGCCCGTGATTGAAGCCCTGTGTTCCCTCTGGAGATGGGCAATGGTGCTTTTCTTTTGCTTTAGACACTGGGAATTTTTCAGAAGACATCACTTATTTGAGAGAGAGGGAGGGAGCTGAGGGAGGGAGAGAAAGAGAGAGCTGGAGGGAGGGGGAGAGAATCTGAAGCAGACTCTATTCCAAGCTCAGAGTCTGACAGGGGGCTTGATCTCATGACCGCAAGATCAGGACCTGAGTGGAAACGAAGAGTTGGCTGCTTAAGCAGCTGAGCCACCCAGGCGCCCCGAGACTAGGCAGTCTGAACAGTCGCCTACAGCACATGGAACAGGCTTCTCTAGAAGTTTTTTCTGTCTTCTCGTGGGGAGACTGTCAGGGTGGGAGGCATGTGGAAAACCAGACAGATGTGGAAAAGTGACATTATTCCCGAGGAGATTGTCAGAGCTTATAGAGAGCAGATCCATTTAGTTGCCAGAAAACACTGGTGCCCTCCAGTGACCGACCGTCGGCCATGTCTGGAAGCATTTTGGGTTATGACGGGGGAGGGGGGTGCTGCTGGTCGGTGGTGGGAAGGCTGGGGAGGGGGAGCACAGGGCAGTCCCCTGAGCAGGGAATCACGGGGCGCGGACTTGGAGAAACCCAGAAAGAGCTCGTCTGATCCCGTAAGTGAGAAAAGCCGCATTTTGAAGTATCTGAATCTTAACCGCCTGTTTGCTGTGTGATGCCACAGTGACAGCAGCGAGGGTGCCTGAAGACTGGACACCGACACTCAAGCCTGTGTCATGTTCGTGGTACTTGTCTGCCCATTTTAGCTTGGACTTGGTGTCTTCATTTCCACCTGGCACGTGGCGTTTCAGAGCTGCGTTCTGAGGTCCTTTTTTGTACCCCATGTTGGCACTTGCTTTCACCCAGAACTTCAGGATTTGATCTTCTTTCTGAAGTTCTGACGCATTGTTCTTCTGATTGGGGGGTATGGTCTGCGGCTTTCTACTCCCCTGTGTCGTGCATGATCGAGAGCCTGCTGAGAGGTGGTCATGGACTCTTGTCCTATGACCCATGGAGCTTGGGTTGCATTTCTTTGACATTTGTAAGGACTGAATATGTTGCCTGGGCCTCAGCTGACATCAGGGCCCTGAGCGCCCTGGAAGAAAGAGAGACGGGCCCTTCGGTCCTGCTTTGGGCCATTGCATCTGTGCTCCCCCACGCGCAGGCCCTCCTCCTGCCCCTGTGCCGCCTCCAGCCATGAGCTCACAGGAGGCCAAGGTCAGATGCTGTCTTAGCTCACGAAGCCTCTGGTGCCCTAGGAGTCGATCACATTTGCAACTGTGCCCCTCCCCCCACACTGATCCTCGGAAACAAATCGGGTGATGATACACATACTGTAAAATTCATCCCTTGAAAGCGTGCCCTTCGGTGGTTTTCGGTGTAGTCACAAGGCTGCACAACCACGGTCGCTGTCTTCATTTCAGAGTGTTGTCATCACTGTGTAAGGGATGACAGCCTCTCCGTTCTCCTGTACCCCGGGCGCTGGTGACCGCTGGTCCGCTTTGTTTCCGTAGCCTCGTTTATGGAGTCACAGAACGTAAGACCGCTTGGCTTCTCGGACTCTGCGTCGTGTCCTGGAGGCTCATCCCTGTTGCTCACCAGGCGGGGCAGGACTCCATGCCCTGGCCGCGCACCATTCCCCGGCCGTCCGCACCGCACTCGGCCTCGGCCGCCGGCCCCGTCTGTGCTCGGACCCTGAGCGGCCTCCGCGGTGGGCGATCGCTCGCCTCCAGCCCGGCGCTGACACCTGTACTTGGCGAGTTCTCACTAAGTGCTCATCGAGCCGGGCGACTGCTCTGGAAGGAGGTTATTATCTGTGCTTACCAGGTAGAAGCCCTTGAGGACAGCAGTCCCTGATGTGCCTTCTTCCCGGCCTTTGAGCCGGGCTGCTTGTGTGTCTAGAGGTGTGGGTGTGAGCCTTCTCGGTGCCCTCTCTGCGGAGGGTGGGGCGCTGCTGTCTCGGCGTCCTGCCCCGGTTCTGCACCGACCCGCGGTGACCCGAGCCCGGGGAAGCTGTCCTCAACGCGCCCCAGGCCCGGTCTGCACTGTGGGTCAGAAACCACATTTCTATGTTCCTCTTATATTTTTGTGCCCTTTTCACAGAGTTTTAAGTGGCTGGAAACTTGTGAACTGTAAGCACAGGGTCAGCCCACCTCTGGAACCTTTTATTCTCCGTGACTGGGGCTTTGCACCTGCTGAGCAGCAGTCCCCCATTTCCCCGCCCCGGGAAGCCTCCACGGCACAGCCCGCCTCTCTGGGTTGGCTCGCATCCAGTTCCCACGCACCTGGAGTCTCGCAGCGTGTGTCCCTTTGTGACTGGCTGGCTTTCCCTCAGCATCGTCTCCTGGAGGTTCTTCCCTGTGCGACATGTCCCGGGATTTCCCCTTTAGTCCTCCCAGTTTGACTGAGATGGAAGGAAGCTGCAGCAGTGGGTGATTGGTGAATAGCCGTCCTCGCACGGAGAGACAGAAAGGAACCAAAAGAGAAAATGGTTTCATCCTTGTGATGGGAGCTGTCAGGGTTTATTGTCTGAAACCTTCCAAATGTACCGCACAACAATGTTAGCTGGAGTCCTCACGCTGTGCCTTCCACCCACCCCTGCATGATCATCGCCAGACCTTTGTCCCTTTGGCCTCCTTCCTCCAGTCCCCTTACCCCACGCACGGCGTCTGGTGACTGCTCCCCTCATCTCCTTTAGTAGGAGGGGTTTTGGTTCTTTGGTTTTCATTTTGTTTTGAGTCCGCATGTAAGTAAGATGGTACAGTGTTCGTCTCTGTCAGTCTGACTTATTTCACTTAACATCATGACCCGGAGGCCGTCCGTGTTGTTGCAGACAGTAGGATTTCCACGTTTTCTTATGGCTGAAGAATCTTCCATTGTGCGGACGTAGAGTGAACATTTCAGTTGTTCTGGGTCTTGGCTGCTGTAAGTCAGGCTGCTGTGAACCGCGGGCTGCAGAAATCTCTGTGACGTGGAGTTTGGTTTCCCTTGGGTAGATACCGAGTCACAGCTGGATCATCGGGTAGTTCTGTTTTGAGCCTCTTGCGGAACCTCTGTACTGTTTTCCGGCGAGGCTGGAATGATCGGCGTGCCCACCAGCGGTGCGTGAGGGTTCCCCGCTCTCCTTGCCGGCGTGTTGTCCCCGAGTGTCTGAGGACAGCTGTCCCACCGGTGGGAGATGATTCCTGCGGGTTCCGATTTCCAGTTCCCCGATGCTCAGCAATGGGGAGGAGTACCTGGGTGTGCTCTTTGGAAAAATGCTTATTCAGAGCGGCTTCTTTTTTTCTTTTTCTCTTTCTCTTTCTCTTTCTCTTTCTCTTTCTCTTTTTCTTTTTCTTTTTCTTTTTCTTTTTCTTGAAGTATCATTGGCACATGTTATGCTAGTCTCAGCCGTACAACGCCGTGACTCCGCTTCTCTGTATCTGCCGCTGTCCCCACCACGAGTACAGTGGTAAAGTATGGACTGTATTCCACAGGCTGTGTCTTTCATCCCCATGATTTATTCATTCCGTAACTGGAAACCCGCGCCTCTCACTCTCCTCCAGCAAACACATGAAGGGAAATGGGTGAAGCAGCTGCCCATTTTTTTTTTATAAGGACACTGTTTATTAGAGAGAGAGAGAGAGAGAGCAGGAGTGGGGAGAGGCAGACACTCCTCTGAGCAGGATTTCCCGGGACTCGCGGATCATGACCTGAGTGGGAGACAGACTCTTAACTGACTGAGCCACCCCGCCTAGGCACCCCTTCTGCCCATTTTTAAATTGGATTTTTTTTAAAGCTGTTGAGTTGTATGAGTTCTGTATATATTTTGTATATTAACACCTTATCAGATGCAAATATTTTTTTCCCATTCTGTAGGTTGTCTTTTCATTTTGTTAATGATTTCCCTTGCTGTGCAGAAGCCTTCTTAGCTTGCTGTGGGCCCACTTACTTATTGGGTGTCATGGCTAGGACTGATGCCGTCAGACTGATGCCTAGGACCTTTTTTCCTATGTTTTCTTCTAGGCATTTTATGGTTTCCGGTCTTACATTAAGGTCTTTAGTTTGTTTCAAGTTAATTTTTGTGAATTGTGTAGATCCGGGTTCCTTCCTTTTTAAGACTGAGTAATATTCCATCGGCTTTGAATGAAAACAGCCATTGAGGTGAGAAGATATGGTGTAACAGGGTTATTTCATTTCCCTGCTCTGTCCTCTCATGAAGTCAACCAGTCTGGATGGATGGTTTAGGAAAATATTGTAGAAATTTGGGACATTTGGGACAATCCCAAAATTGGGAAAATACCTGTGCTACTCAGAGAACGACAGATCGTTCTGCTCGCCCAGCTCCCTACATGACTGGCCGCTGTGTAGCCGCGTCCACACACCCCTCAGGGGGGTCCTCCCACGGCCTCCCTGCCGTGTCCCTGTCCTCGCTTATCTCATTCATGACTCACTCTCCGAGTTTGACACATTCGCAGCTAAGTGCCCTTGGAAAGGCTGCATGATGGTTTCGCTTTATAATAGATTCTCCAGTGAATCGTTTTAGAGACAAGTTCCAGAGTGCTGAATCTTAACACTCTTGGAGCTAATGGGCTCCTTTGGTAGAAATCCATGCTGTTGCTCGAGAGAGAGAGAGAGGGCATAGTTTATTAATCAATTCTTCTTTCTCTCGCTCGGATGAAAAATGTGTCAGCAGTCACAGTTCCAGAAGCAACATCAAATTTGTATCCTACTGACTCGGCGCTATTAGGCAAGACAGAGACACACTTAAAATGACAAATTCCCCATGAAAAACGGGAACACCCTGGAAAGGGGGGAAGCATTAATGTGACGGAAAGATTTGAAGCCCATTTCTACAATAACAAGTTATGCTAATTTGAGAATTTCTTTATTGCTCGTTTTAAAGAACTTGAAAAAGAAATTTAGTGGGTAATCAATACGACTGGGAGATCTTTAGTGCAGAGAACAAAGTCAGGAAATAGCAGGTTCTGGGGGGCAAAAGGTTTCATTGATTGCTGTAGTACAGGATAATTATTGCTTTGTAGCCAGAGGCAACAATTGTCCCGCAGGGAATCAGGGAATCTAGTTTTGAACGAGGATTCTTGTTTGTGTGGTTTTCTGTCTTAGCGAGCTCATACCGCTGGAAATTCGGCAACTATACCTGGTCAGCCTTGGTCGTGGTTAAACGCGAAAGGCAGCACAGGATAGCAACACACGTTGAAGTCCGCGATACATTCTCTGGGGTGATGGACTTTCTTCCGGATCTCAGGGAGCAGGGGTTTGTTTTAAGGGAGGAACCTCACAGCTAGAGCCAGGGGACCTGGTTCTTATCTTTCCTCTGCCATTAATCTAGCTGAGAGGGTGAGTTTCCTCTCAATTTCCTCATCTTTGAAATGAGACTGTCTAATGTCCACAGAGCTTTCCAGTCTGACATGCCTGGGGCTGGGGTCCTTGGGAAGGAGAGGAGGAGCAAGGGGGGCTGGTGTTCTCACGTATACATGAGGAGTGAGTTGGTTTCGGAAGTAGGACCTGTGGAAGTCCAGCCCAGGAGTCTGTACAAAGCACGCAAGTTTCCGTGTTACTGTTGGGGTGATCAACAGTGATGGGGTGATACTGTTGGTAGCTTGGGGGACACAGGAGGCTGGGAAATTATTGGGAGTGCCTGGAGTCCATTGTCACCTGCAACCGATAGAATTTCCCTCGATATCGACTCTGGTTCCCTGTTGGAGTGCAGAGTAATCCTTCCCAGAGCGAGAGTCCGTGGGGGTGTGGCCACATCCTCAGTTGGAGCTTGGCAGCTCCAAAGTCCGGTGCGGGGAGGGGTCCGCGGAGCCAGGGGCTGAGGGTGTGGGGTGATCTTGCCCACCGGAGGGAGGGAGCAGAGGGCTGCCCCTCCTGCTCGGACTGGGGTTCTGGCGCCCAAGACCTCGGAGGACATTTTGGGATTGTCCCAAATAGTCTTACATCTTTTGGAGTCACTGCACCAAGAGAGTCATTTGATGACTCAAGATGGTAGTTTCACCAACCACGTGGCATGTCTTGCAACCCCGTTTTTTTCTTGCCTTACTGTTTGCAATGAATTTAATGTTTGACTTAATGTGAGCCATCATTCTTCCGCTAAATGTTACAAGGAAAAACAGGCTGGGACCAGCTCCCCCTGTTTCATTAAGAGGTGATTCCAATCAGCAGGCGAGAACTCCATTACTAAGGACATGTTCAGAGAGACCTGGGCGGGTGGCTGACTGGCCATCCAAAGAGCCGTGTTCCTGCTCATGAGCTAATCGGCACTAATCTTTCATATTAAAAGTATTAAGAGACCTACTACATCAGAGCATCAGTTAAGTGCGGTAGGGGATTATAGTTCTTATTAGGGGAGCTAGAGGTAAAACGCTTTAGCTTAGTAAATCAATAAGACTTGATTTATTCATAAACACATGCAAAGCTTGCAAAGGGCAACTGCCAAATAATTATTGTTTATGGTGATAATGTAAGGAAATCATTTAATCCGGTGACTGTTTCTCTCTTATTTATTGAGAAGTAGCATCGCTACGTCTCCATGTTTGGGGTTGTAGAGTTTGGAGTTCTCGCTGGTGCTTACTGTGTCCCTGATAGGAATGTTCCCGTAAGGTTGCAGGTAAGGATGTGTGATGATTCCCGTATAAACAAAACCCCTCGGCTTATAAACGGAGAAATATTCATGTGTGCTTTCGACTGTTGCAGTGAAAAGTATTGGAATTACGGTGCCTTAGGAATCACACCACTAATTTTTATTTTCCCCATTATTAAAATTTCTGTAATTTGAATCTCAAACTCCGCAGTCTTGCCAGAATGGCTCTATTTAACATCCAAAGTTGAATCGAAATTACTGGGAGTTAGTTAATATATAACTTATTTGAATAAAGGGATGTTTATTCATGAAGTGTTAGAAGCAAGTGTGAACATGGCCTTATGCTACGCGGGTGGATGCTTGCAGGTTCTGAAGCCTGGTCTCAGGACTGTTTCGGGAGATTTTGGTTTTACCGTAGTTGATTATAAAATAAGAGCTGCAGCAGGTGACACACTGGGGAGTCGTGGGACAGACACACCGATTAGAAGGTTGTTTAACTGAAGATGCTTTGAGGTCATATTTGATCGTGTTGTGTTTATTACGTAGTCTATTATTTAAGTATAGCAATAGTAATGGAGCGTACACAGTCCCATTGTTTCTGTCCATGGTCCCCACTGTTGCGGCACTCCTGTCTCTTCAGGTCGCCATCCGCTTGCTCCCCAGGTCTTCTGTGCCCTCGGTGTTGGCTCTTGTTTGCTGGGGTCCTGGCGGCGCCTGGGCTGGTAGGGACCTTGAGTGTCGGGTGTGGACCAGGACAGCCCCCACGAGTCCTTGTGCCTTCTCCGAGGGCGTGACCTCATGCTGAGGCTCCGTCTTCCAACACGCCACACTAGACCAGGTGACTGCCGAGTTTTCCTTCTGCTCAAAAATGTTCTAAATATAAGAATCCAAAGAGCAGTGAATGAGATTTATAAAAGGGCTCTGAAACAAATAGGCTCTAGGAATAGACGTGTATGGAAATGTGTGTGTTTTTTGTTTTGCTTTGAGCTTATGGAAGGAAAAACAAAATAAAGACCCCCCCCCACAAAAAAGATAAGGTGGACTGGATGGTCCTCATAAAATGAAAAACTTTGTATAGGTACTGGTGAGCAACTACTTGTTTATGAGTAGAACATCAGAACTCCTCTAATCCCTGCTTGGTGTTTTACTTGTGTCGTGAAACTCACTCTATCCCACATGTCCCCGTAGTGTCTTGCCCAGTGAATGAGTCAGTCACGAATCATTGCTCCTCGATTAAAACCAGGTTTTTCATCCACACGGCGTTTTGATTGTGTGCCTACTGGGTTCCAGCTAACTATATTTAACCCCTCCTAAGAAGACCCTTGTCAGCTGGCTGTGGTAGCATTCTTATTTTACTTTTGAAAAATGTAGCTTGGCCAGGGTAAGTCAGATGTCCCCAGGTTAGACAGCTTGGAGTGGATTTTAAGGTAAGGTGATTCCCCCCCCCCCCACTTCTGAAATCAGTGCTTTAGAAATAACAGGAAGTCAATAAATATTTATTGATTGATTAAATTGTGCCAGTAAGATTTTTGGATCTTTAGACTTGAAGTATTGTAAACGTATTACCAAGAAAAGTTGTGGAATTGGCTTCTTGTGTGTGTGTGTGTGTGTGTGTGTGTGTGTGTGTTTTAAGATTTTACTTATTTATTTGACAGAGAGAGATCACAAGTAGGCAGAGAGGCAGGCAGAGAGAGGAGGAAGCAAGCTCCCTGCGGAGCAGAGAGCCTGACGCGGGCCTCGATCCCAGGACCCTGAGATCATGACCTGAGCTGAAGGCAGAGTCTTTAACCCACTGAGCCCCCCAGGCATCCCTTCTTGTGGTTTTTAAGAAGAGGGTAGAACGCTCCTTGTCCAGAATGTTTTCCATCTTGTCATTTTTGGAGGCAAATAAATGGAAGAGATTTGGTTTGGAGCTTCCTTGCCAAGTAGTA